>KI922314.1:0-10689 GCA_000473525.2 Anopheles melas
AAAAAAAAATCATACAACACCGGCCGTTAAGGAAGGACGTCAGGCGGCAGGCAGGGGAACTCCAGTTGGCAGCGTCCGGCAACAACCGCGGGGGAAAACGAAAGAAAAATTCACATTTGAAATGTAAATTGAATCTTTGATCACTTCATTTCTTTTCGCTTTCCCATTCTTGTACCGTCGCGAAACCCAACACTCTCCACCCCGACTCACTCACCGACCTGTGAAGATGCGTTACTGAGACGTTTTGGGAGTGAAATCTTGTGCCTCAAATCAATAGATTTATCTGTTTTAAATTGATCAAAAATCAGAATCTGGGACCCTTCCTGAAAATAGGACGATGTTTATTTACTTTCGCTTTTATTTTCGTCTGATTGCAAGAATCTTTTTAGAACGACTATCGGTAAGCGACGAACCGCAGCAGCAAGGGTGGATAAGCGTATCCTAAGAAGGACAGATCACAGATGGTGTTGAAAGGAGCGGAAGAACGCATGAGTTGTTGATAAAAGTTTGTAAACATTCGTCCTTCTCTAAAAGGGAAGCATTTTTTGTGTGTGCTATAGTCCGTGTATGCCATTGTGCAACATATTCTAATTAATTGCCACCGATTAATGTCGCACCGCACGCAAAGCGCTGTGTATGTCCCTCTGTCCCAAGTGGCACTAATCCTTTGAACACCACTTCACCATTATTAGCCCATATGGGTTTGTTTCCAGTTTTGCTGCACTACAAGCTGCCAAGCATGCTCAACCCAAAGCAAAGGGGTCACACAGGGGTCGGGTTTTGGAAGAGATTAGGTCCCGTCCGGGTTTGTTTGCTCTTCCCGTTGGCTTCCACCCGCTTGCTTCATTATTTTTGCAGCTTTCCGGCAAGCAAGCAAGCAAGCAAGGCTGGAATTAATACTGAATCAAATCCGCATCAGTGCATGCATCATCGGTGCGAGGCCCTTCATTTTTGATGTGTTCGGGGAGGATTTTTTTTTTCGTTCTTTCATTATTACACTGAACTATCATTTCTGGCTGATTTTCTGGCTATGTGGAGTGCGTTCGTGCGTTGCTGAGCTTCTGCACAAACAGTGCAGCTCATCCGTGTTGGCACAGTGCGGCGATGAGATGTCCTCGAGCGATGGATCCTTTTTTAGCTGATGCTGCTGTTGCTGCTGAGCCTCTTCGTGTGTGTGTGTGTGAAGCCAGCGATCGTGTGTGTGTGTTCAGATTATGAGAATTTGCCGTCTCCAGTGTAGAACGGTGGAAATATTCAATCAAATTAAAATCATGTGTCTTTCGCGTTTCCAAGCCATCGGATTTGTGGCAGCACAATGTGCCTCCGATGGCTGGTACACCTAATCGCCCAAATGGATATGATTAGCTAATTGAATGAAATAATGTAATAAGGCGTTCATTATACGTTTTACGGCACAAAATATGATGGTTTCGATATAATTACATCTTTGCAAAAGACGACTTATGCTGTGTAGGAGATTTAATGGAAAAAATCAATGGTTAGAATGCAACCGAAAGAAGTTTAAAATATGCTAAAAGTATTGTAAGGAGCATAAAAAATAAACGTCAATGAAACTTTTTTTTTTAATTGAAACGGGCTTAATACAAAATGAACTTAAATTAAATTCAAAACCTTCGACTATGTAACACCATTATGAATTGTTGTATATGTTAAGTTAAACACTTTCTCAAAAGATTAGTAATTCATGAAAACAGTACTCGTAAAACGCGATTTTACATGCTCGTATAAATAAATGACTTCATGTATGATATGGACATTTTAGTGGCTTTTCCAACATATATTTCACATATCCTCGGGTGCAAAATGATACCCGATCCATCGGACGTCAGTGTTGTACCACTGCCTGGTTTACCAATAAATCGGGCCCAGATTAGGGGTTGGCACATTTTTTACATTACCTCCAACCTCATTCTGGAGCAAATTTCGTGAATAAACAAAGAAAAAAACACATTCGCTGGTATCATTCCTCGGTCTAGAAAACGCATCACAACTCACCTCACTCTCCCAACCGTTCAACATACATCAACATACTTCCCCGGGGCAACGTGAGCCTCTAGCTTACGAGAACATTTTACGTGCGAGTTGCTTGCTCGCACAGAACACCTCATCCCCTCTCCGGTGGGCTACTATGATTTGTGACGCTGGTGGGTATGTGTCCACACACACATACACCCCAAACCAAGATACGCGCTTGTGCTTTTCGGAACCACACACACACGGCGGGGAAATATTCATGTAACGACCATAGTAAAAAAAAAAACAAAACAAAAAATACATTTCAGCTAACAACGGAAGCATAAGCATAAATCGTTGTTTTGCAGCATTCCCACAATGTAATCGAGTATCTGCAGTGTGCCTCTACTGGTCGATGGCGATGTGTTTGCGTACAACTAGGCACGGGAAAGAGGTTTTTGGAGCTATGGGGAAGTATCACAGATTTGATGGACCATTTTTACGGAACTCACTATGAGTAAAGGAAAGGACATAAAGTTGGCTGGCTTAAACAAGACATTTTTAGGAATTAATTCTATTGATATGTTGAGCATGAACCTGATTTTAGAACTGGTTTTATAAATTATCATATCGTATCTTAATTTGTGCGTCCAATTCTAAGCTTATTTGCACTTTATGATAATACTGTTTACTTGATAATACAAAAGGCCTGGAATAAATCTCTACAATAAAATTCTAGAAAAGCCTGATCAGTGTTACTTTCTAAAGGAAGCTGAAACATAGCTTAATAATGTCATCTACGACATGTAAGGAAAGTTTTCCAGAACCTGTTCAGGAAGCATCAAAGTCAGAATATAGGTGTCCTACTTTAGATGACCGTCACTGTAGGTCCGGATAAATAGAAGTGATGCGAAAACATTTTAACAAAAAAGTTCCTCCAACAAATAACCTTATTTTAGGGCTAATGGGTCATGCTGGCCTATACAGGCTTTCGAGACATATTAAGTACCACGCAGCCGGATCGTCAATCCTTGTTTACGGCGACGGACCATGCGAGGATTGAACCCAGGACGGGCTTGTTCCGAAGTGTCCGTATTGAATATAATACTGCGAATATAATACCTCATAATGAAATAAAAGGAAATCCACTGTACTCGATCCATGTACTTCCATGACTGAGACAGATGTAGGTACTATTTTTGGATCCGAATTTAAAAAGAAGTAGTATTATTGCTTGAAATAGGGTCAGGAGCTGTTTCAGGACCGATAAGGAATCTTAACTAATTGAAGGACCATAATGTGTTTGAGATCAGTTCCATTATCAGTAGGAACATGTTATAGGATCTGAATTAGAGCAGGATCAATTCTAGAACCGGTACAGCTTTGGGAGCCAAATTAACAACGTAATAAAAATGAATAACATGAAAACCAATAGCATAATTTTGACAAAAGCTCTAAAATGATTCAAATGTATATAAATTTTTACATTTGTATGTTGTAGATTTATGAAAATATGCCCTAATTGTAATTGTAAGCGTTCCCATAATGCAACCAAACGCACATTTTGCGTTGCGCTATTATGATAAAAGGCCCCCCAAACACCATTCCTTTTCCTCCCTATCTCTCTATCTCTCTCACTCCGTATTCGCATCCAATGTCCGCATTGTCCACATTGTGGATTACACACTATGTTGCTTCCATCATCCACTGCTCCATACACTTCTCTAGCCACCACTGTTCGCCATAAAAAAACAACCCAAGTCCTGCTTTTGTGCAAAATCATCCCCAAAACACATTCATTCGTGTCTGTCATTTAGCGAGGCGGACAGAGCTTTGCCGCGACATACCATCCCACCAAGCCCATATTATCATTGTTATTGCGAAACATTAAACTCAACGACAACGGCACTGCTTCCCTTGCCTCGACGCACACGATTTTTGGCAGAATATTTACACCCAGCAACAGAGCAGCAGCAGTAGCAGCGGTGGCCACAGCAAGACAGGAGGCTGGCAATGTGGCCTCCGGGCTCTTTTTACACCGACAAACCAATGGAGGCATTCGCCGCCCGCCCGCATGTGTATGTTCTCTGACAGGCTGAAAACGAGAAAATCGATGACCAAATCAAACACCAGCACCAAAAAGCATCTCCCCGGGGACCGATCGAACAGTGCGGCGAGCCGAAACAAAGAGCGTGCGTAAATTAGAGAACGCGTAAATCACGGCGCTTTTCCGGGTTGCGCATTTTCGATGCGTTACACACTAGATTGAGGGAGGCGGTGGGGAGGGAAGGAGGAGAAGGAGATGCTTGAGGACAGTAGGAAAGCCGACAACGTCGGACAGAAAACCTGGCCCATCGGTGGTATTGGGGCATTATTCATGATATTTATGATCGGAACAGCACCGCCTACTGGGAGAATCAGAGGCCTCCACTGAACCACATTAATGCTAGATGGGATAGCAAGCAAGGGGCACGAGTTAGGACACAAACAAAGGGCAGTAAAAAACTGACAGCTGTCAAAAATTACCCGAAGAAAAAAACCCTGCAACCTTCTTGCGCATAGAAAGATTTTTATGTACTTTTTTTACGTCTATTGGACACATTTTTCATGGGACACATGTTCAGGGTAGCGAATGGATTCGATTGAGATCATTAAATAGACTCCAATATTTCAGGTTTTCTATAAACTGCCTAAATTTTCGAGAAGAAAGCCAACATCTTCAATTATTAGAATTTCTTGGGAAAATCAAACCCGTCCTTATTGCTTCTCTTGGAAACATCGCCCAAGTGTTATTATTTTAATAGTAATTTCTTTCTGGGAAGAAATGGTTCAACAAGCACACACAAAACTTTACATCCCGGTGTGGTGTGGCAGGTTATTTTTAATATTACATTCTCCGTCACTATATCGAGGTATGCAGATTCCAAGAAAGTGTATCAAATATGTTAGAAGAATTATAAAAAGCGATTTCCCCATGTTCGTTCTAAATTTGGTAGAAACACACTGTGGCTCCTCGAAGACACGCAAAATTCCTAGAATCGAGTACGAGGTGAAGGAATTTTCCACGTACAGTTTAGTAAACCATTCCGACCAGAATATACAGAAGACCAAAGGACAATATCCAATAAGAGTACGAGCTGGAGGAGAAAAAAAAATACTTTCAATGTTCTGATAGTAGCAGTTACATCGAAAACGGATATCTATTTATGAAAATGTTCGTTAGAACGACATGAAAGCCCTGTACGGTCTGTTTCATCGTGTCCTACGCACGCACAAGGATGTTCGTGGCCCTTCTTACCGCACCCACAGCGAACATGATAAAATAAAAAGGAAAGAAAACGCTTGACGACAAAATTCGATACTTCTAGGTGTCATGGTCGTTACGGCCCAAAATGTTGCCGAACCGATTTCGGAAACAAAGGACATCGTGCAGGCATAGGAAACGGCCCCAAATACAAACACCGTGCACGTGTACGTGTGCTGCTGTATCGCTTTTTGCTCATGCTAGCAACGTAACGGTGTATGTGTGTTTGTGTATGTGTGATGCTGCTCTGAAACGGTTCGGCGCCCTCCAAGATGGTGGAGGATTCTGCCAAATGATGACGACACACAGCAACAACGACGGCGAATCCCGTCGACGGTATGGCTCGGAACCGTTCTAACCAAGGATCTGCAGATAAATAAATAAAAAAAAACGAAACGACGCAAGTAGCGGGGAGTGACAGAAGGGATCAGGATTACTCCAGTGTGCTTCCACACACAGGCCGGGTGTTCCTTGCCGGGGGAAAACACACCGAGAAGGGCGGCCACAAAATGTGCGCAACGATTGCTTTTTTTGCTGTAGAGACAGTTGGGAGAGAAGGATGGAAGAATCCGAACAGAGAAGGAAACATATGCGGACATTGGCGACGGATGCTGCTCCTGCTGCTGCTGGCTGGTACATGTGTGTAAGCATCCCGTGCATAATACCCGGGCGAGTGAAGGGCAACATAAAACACAAAGTACCCGCCTTCGGGCTGTTTTCTAACATATATCTCTACTTTAGCATTCCAGGGCCCGGCAAATGGCCGGAAAACCGATGAATCCGATCCGTCGCCCAACGACGGTTCCCTCCGGTTCTCCTCTGCGGAGGGAAGGGAACTAGGTTACGGTGGGCGCGTTCGGTGCGAATTCTAAGAACTTTCTAGCTCACTAAGCGTGAGCGTGTTGGATGGATTGGATGGTTTTTGCGTGGATGCGGAAGTGCGGTGGAAATTGCTATCGAGCTTATTTTCACACCATATGAGAACACTTTGCGGAAAACTATACAAGTTCGGGGAAGCTTCTGTGGTAAATGCGGAATTGAGCCGGAGCCGGAGATTTAAATTGATTGGAGTGCACGAAGACCGCTTGTTAAGTAAGGCTTCTTCTTCTTCTACTTGGCGTAACGTCCTACGCGGACATGCCGGCCTATACAGGCTCTCAAGACTTAATTCATTACCAGGCAGCCGGAAAGTCAGTCCTTGCTACGGGATGATGGTTCATTCTAGGCTTGAACCCATGTCAGGCATGTTATAGAGTCGTTCGAGTTGACGACTGTACCACGGGACCGCCTTCCGGCAATGGTAAGTAAGTTAAGTAAGGCAATGGTTACAATTATTCATTGAAGTACTGTGTCATTAGCTTAACCATATTCTCATGCGTAGTTAAAATCTTTTTTTTTTGTGTTAATTATAACTTTAATTATGAAGTTAAACAGTTTTACTTAGAATTACACTTGGTGTTTGATATTGTTGTTTTAGTTTTCATGATTGTATTTTCTAGTTTCAATTTGTTATAAGGCTTGCTACTCTTCTAACAGTGAACCAGAACTAGAAGATAGTTAGAAGATGATGTTTTCTAAGATGTTTAAATGCTACACTTTCCAAATCCATCATGTGTTTTACGTGTCTCTCAAATGGGAATCTCACTCTCCAATTTCTTCTAAAATTAGTTTCAAATGTGATTTTGATCCCAAACAATACACATGTACATTTCTTCAGTTGTTTTTTACATTTCAGTTGTTGATTTCAGTTTTTTTTATTTCAATTGTTGATTTCACATTAAAATAGAACAAGAACCAGCAGATCGTTAAAATACAGCAAACACCATCCATCATTTCCTCAATATCTGTCGCCCATACATCGTAGTCAAACATGCTCAAAACTGATTGAACTAAAATACTTTTGCTACCAGCAAAAAAAAAGCCCAGTGAAGCAAAAATAACAAAACAAGTCTCCTACTTCTTGTCAGCGCCGTAACACATCCGCTTGATGTAGTCGCGGAAATTTCGCAAAATCACGGATGCCGTTGCCGGTGTTTCGGAAGCGCAGAAATTCGTCAACGATATACGCAAACTGACAACCGGGCAAACAACAGTAAAAACAAAATCCACGAATGCCTCCAAGCGACTTGGCTGCCAGCAGGAAAAGCGAATCGTGAATGGAAAAACGCACTCAGGGGTTTTTTTTATGGAAATCAGATCTAAAAAAAAACAGAAAAAAACAGTTTGAAATTCATTTCTGTCTGGTGTTCCTATTGATGGAAAATTTTTGGTGAACCATTTTTTTCTGCAGTACAGTGCTGGTGCAATATCTCGACCGATTTAAGATTGTAGGCAGAATAATTCCACACACAATTAAAAGTAATTACTGATATATGACCCACCTTTGAGATTGACAGTATGAAAATCGCAAACAAGCAGTAAAGAGTAAGTAAGCAGCTGATTAAATAAAAACAAATTTTGAAAAAATATACTTACGGAAAAGGAAAATGCACTTATCAATTGGTTCACGTTAAATTACTAACTACTATCGAGCAAAAAAGGCAAAAATCAAATGAATGTGCAAAATATGAGAGAACACACACAAATATGAGAGAGTACACAAATCAAAAGCGTCGGGACAAAAGAGTAAAAAACAAGAAACAACAATCCAGAAAGGTAAAATCACGAAGAAAAACAAAATGATAAATTAATATAAAAAATAGAAAACATTCCCAACTAACATATTATGAAATAGTGATGAGTGATGTTACTGTTGTTGTAAAAGAAATAGCTAGAAACAAATACTACACAGAAATTCGATCGTATCGGATAACAATGCTTCAGTGAAGTAAGAAGCACAAATCGTGAAAGAAAAAACTACAAAAATACGTTGTTTTGGTAATGATAAAAAAATAATATTAGTTAAAATTGAGTAATGTGCTGATATGTAAAAGTCCTTATTATATTTAAAAGTATTATAAAATCGTATAAAAACATAATATTATTAAAAATTTGCAAACAAAAAGTACAATTTTTACTCAAATTGTAACACAACTTAAAAAGAAATGCAATTATACTGAAAATTAATGTGCAAACGTGCACAACACTTCACTGTAGGACAAAAACCCCACTCAATTATTCTGTTTTTCACTGTCTCATCAATTCAACAACAACCAAAACAGTAACCCTTCCAATCTCTATCAGAAAACCGTCGTAAACGCCAAATATCATTGCGTTGGGGCCTAGTTTTGTTTTGTTTTGTTGTTCGCTTCTTTCTCGCTCTCCTGGCGCTTATATTTACGATCGTCGATAGCTATAGCCCACAGATTGGAATGTCCTTTACCCCGTTAAACCCACTGCTCCCCCTTTGGGATGCGTTTTCCACCCCTTACGTTTGGGGTGGAATGGATCGGAGCCAGGATTTTGATTCCGGAACGCATCCTCGGCCTGGTTTTTTTGTTGCTATTTCCTGTGTCAGCCTCTTTCTCTTGCTCGTATGCGTGTAACGTTGCCTGTAGGCATGCATATACGCCCCTTCGGTGTTGGTGTACGTGTATGCCCACGTGTGTATCGGTGTGTGCTTTTCCTTTTGCTTCACGTTGCACACACATACGTTGGTATGCGTATCATCGTTCCCTTACAGCAGGACTTTGGGGCTGTGGGAAATGGGGCTGATGGGCAGGCGATGGCGTCGTGCAAAACAAACAACGTACGGCACATACTAAGAAAGCAACAAAAAGGGAGCGAGAGAGAGAAATATAGTACCGAATCCTGAACCGTAAACAGGTACAGGCGTGTACAGCCAATCTCTCCCAAAGGCAAGGCATGCACGGGAACCGCCACCGCAGGATGGATGATGATGTTGGACAATGCGATATGGTGGGCGAAATATGCTGCCGATGTTGCTCCCGCTGCTGCTGCCGATGCTGCTGCCGATGCTGCTCGCAAGCAAGCCCGCCAGGCAAAAATGGCCGCTTATGTACGCCACCAATAAAGACGATGCGCGTGCGGGTGCGAGAAGATACTGCAGCAATATGGAAACTCGAACGATTGGGGAGGTGTGGGGGGGGGGGGAAGATGCAGAGTGGAGATTGCGGGGAGAAATATGCGCAAGGGAAATGTTTTCATCGTCTGTACACAGAAATCAAATTAAATATTCAGTGCAGAAATCCTATAGGGCGCGTTGCTCCGGGCAACGGTGGTCCAAATTCTTTTTGTTTCTTTCCTTTTTTCGACGAGAGCGAAGCGCGTATTGGTAAACTGGGAAAACCCTAGCGAGGAAAATGTGCTGGACTTACAACGAGCAGCTCAAAACAAAGAGGAGCAACAGCGGAGGCGTTTGAAAAATAGAGCCCAACGAAGACATGCAAGGCTCGCAGTTAATAAGGCTGCCGTGGTTTGAATGCCAATTGCCGTTCAATCGTACTGCGTAGAACGATCTGTTCTATTTTTCACCTACCTCGCTTATTTCTGCCAGTCTGCCATTCGGTTCGAAGCGTCGACCGTTCGAGGTTCTACTCAGCAAGAAACGGCTCAAGAACGCTGATAATTCGCTACTAAATTGGTAGTAATTTTAGTGTCCTCTGCGCGCGGCGTGTCCTCTCTGCTTCAGTAGGAATGACATCCGGGCGGTTCGAGTTCATGTGGCACGAGCCACAATCAACAGTGGTGGAGCGGTCCGGCAGGAAGTAAGACACAACGAGAGTCGGAAAGAAACCGTCACAGGGCTGCTGCCGCTGCTGACTCACAACACGGGCCAAGGTGAAACAGTTTAAATGCGCCCGAGAGCCTTCCGGCTGGCTGTGCGCCCGTTCTGAGGCTATTGAGTGACAGCTTATCGGATGGGGATTGTGTGTCTATGTTTGTGTGTGTGTTTGGTTGTTGGATCTTGCTCGGAGCGCTTGCCGTCTTTTTACCCTGACCTCTTCACACGGCAGGAAGCTGGCAGACGCTAGCCGGAAGGCTTAACACCTTGGAAATAATTGTACTGATTTTTTTTTTTAAAGCAAACTCTTGTCCATGGTCTATGTTTAGTAGGATGCTAAGTTTTGTCAAACTTGGCGAACTGCAGCGCGAGAGCAATGTGTTTATATTAAAAGATAAACAAAAAATCAAAACTTAAAACCGAGTTTACATGTGGTAATCATAACACGTCTTGCTAATCAATCGATTAGCATAGATATTCTTAGAATTATTATTTTCTTTTATCAAGTGATGATTCTGGGATGGTTATTGGGCTGATGCTAACATGACAATGTTAAATGTAATGATTTTGATTAGATGTTACTGACTTTTCCAAGAGTTGTTGACATTATGTCCAGGATGCTTAATTGTTTGATAAATATTTTTGAGCCGATTATACGGGCCTTAGTCTTTGAAACAGTCAATGAATCTTGGAAACAATGAGTTCAAAATGTATCAAATAGACAAAT
>AXCO02012358.1:0-11592 GCA_000473525.2 Anopheles melas
GGACAGCACTCGGAGATTCAGTTCCGCGGATCCGGTGGCGGCTTCGGTCAAGATATCCCGGGGTCGGTTTGCGAATAATGAGCCCTTTTGTCAGCTTTTTGATAGCGATTATCGAGGAGGAGAGAGAAAGACACACACACACACATTTTGAGATAGTGGCCAACGAACGGCTGAAGGTGACGCTCGAGGGTCACCGCGTAGCTGAGACATCATCGGCGAACAAAAGGCGTCCATAGGCGTCCAAACTGCCGACGGTGGTTAAAGGTAGAAATTACACGTGAAATAAACAAATTGCTTTCAAACTGACAGTTGATTTAGGTGTCAAAAACTCACGATATACACATGCATACGAATCAAAGTAGTTCATTTACAGCGCACGCTAGCAACAGCATGGAGCAAGAAGCGTTGCAATATGTATTTGTGTGAGCATTCAATACACACAAAAACCTCAACATCAAATGTTATTGATTTTCGTGCAAACATTTTCAATTATCATCATCAACTTTAGACATCCCCATCAAGCGGCACAACACATGCAAAACTGACTGCCAACTAACGGCAAACAAAAGGTCCCTCCTCTTCTGTCTGCCCACACTCTGCTTCCACCAGTGTTAGGCATATTTGTTCTATTTCAACAAAACAATACGAATGTACCATACCACGGCGGTTTCGATGCTCGATACAAAGCGCCTCACTACCGAATGGCTGCGAACAATGATTAGAAATGAAAGCAAATGTCCTCCACCACACACATACACACATCTGGGAGTATTTTTAGCTAAATAAATCCATGGGACCTCTGTGGAGCCACAACACAATGACAACAGAGTGTGGGGGGATCGGAATTTTGTTTTTAGGGGAAGGAGGAGATGGCTGCTATACCACAAATAATATTTCACACATCACTATTGCGGGATATGCAAATATTGTGCGATCTCGTCGTAGAACCCGCCAATGGTTTGTTGCCAACGGAACCCTGTTGTGCCAACCATTGGCAAACGGGTTTAGAATTTGCCCGCATACAGGAACAATCTAGAATGGAAAAACTCAATTCCACACTGATTAGAGCCTTTTTTTATGAATGAATTGTATGAATTTATACAACAGACAAATGTTGCACAATTTAGGATGGAAAAGTGGAACAATGATGTAGTTTAGACATTTTTGGAACAATTATTTTGATGAGCAATGTTTTGCAAACAAAATCAGTTGAACTATACAAAAACCTAGTTAATTAAATTATCAAAGGGAATGGTTCAACCATAAAACACATTCATAAATATAGATAGATAAGCAAATACAATAGTTTAGGCTACAAACTGACAATAATAAAAGCTTATATTATCTTACTAAAGTCCCTGAACACTCATCAAACCAATAGTTCACAGTAAATATGCTCTCGGCACATTGCGGGCACTCTGAGCAGCCTGTGGACGAGATTATTCAAACCAAGTCCATTCAAACGAAACCATAATGTAATAGGATTTATTTTTCCTCTGTCTCTTGGTACCTTGTTTGAAATTTGACTTAAACAATGAGAATATAGATAGCTGCAATGCTGGAGGTAATGAAATTAATGTGAATGTAAAATCTTGTCACATGACAAAATTCAGAATATTACCACGTAATCGAGCATGATTGGATCATGTGATTTTATTGGAAAAAATCGAGCAGTGACGGGTTGTGTCGGGCGAATACAAACCAGTGTACTACAGAGTAATTCGTTGGAAAACAATCAATACTTCAAAAGAACCTCAAGCGAGAAATAAATCTACAATAACACATCTCTGAGTTCCTTCGCAATACATGAGAGACTGAGTTCCAAAATCATCCATTTATATGAAAGTTTCACACCATGTGCCGTCGGAAGTATGCACGAGCTAAACTGAACGTCAGTGTAGAATTGTGAAATGTAAATATGGGTTTGCAGGTTCAATAGTTCAACGAGGCATCAAAGAAAATGGTCAATAATTTATAAAACCATTCATTAAAACATCACCCAACGGTATACAACAAACCATAAAAAAGCCACGCCAATATTCTGAGCTTCTTTAGCTTTTCTTCCTTCAACATCGTTTGATGAATAACACCTACCAAACCACCCTTCGTCCAAGCCAACAACGGATGATTGCGCTTCATCATCATCATCATCATCATCATCATCCGACTGTGCATCACACCTTTCGCCGGACGACAGCAAATGTTGATTTATCACGCAGATAGGATGTCATTTGATCGCGAAGCCAGCGCGCGATAGCGCAGGAAGCCAGTCGGCTTCGCCCGGGCGCTTGGGACGGCTTGGCGACCGACCGGTCGACTGGTGACCGCAAATCAAACGACCGACCAGTCCCAAAAACCTCACACAGCGAGAGAGAGAGGCATAAAGAGAGTGAAACAGAGAGAGAGAGAGAGAGAGAGAGAAAGCTGATAGACCCCCACCGGCGGGTACGATGATCCGAATCGCAAAACCCAATTACGGATTATCTCGCGGAGCCGCACAGTTTCTCGGCTTTCGCTTCGCGGTCCCGAAATGTGCTGACTTGCGGTGATGCCCGGTGAACACCATCATCATTGCGTCCCACCATCTGCAACCCTTCCTTCCACCTTCCATCCCCCACCCGGTGAGGTCGTTGGTCCTGAGTCTTGAGCAGTAAGCCGTCAGGCCGGCAAACAGGCAGTGCGGAGCCGAGCGCACAGGAAAAGCACGGGGAAAATGTTTATTATTATGTCGCTTATCGGAATCACGGTTCGGTGGTTTAATTGATTGACTTTCGCCCGGCATTATCGGCAAGGCGGTACACGGCCTACCGCGACCACGGGCAATTCATTTGCAGCGGGCCGTCGAAACTCGCGCCATCGATAAACCACCTCCTTTTCCTGTTCCACTTTCCCCGTTTCACACATAAACACACGTCACACGGGTAGAGCGGGTGTAGAAACACCAAACCAGTGGACATTCGATACGAAGCGAAGGATTAAAGTATCCTTTTGTGCCATCGTGCCATATAGAAATTGAACGCAGTATGTTTGTTTGTGCGCGCCATGTGATCGAAAGACACGGCAAAGCAAAAGCGTTGTTTCTTTGACCGCGCCAAACGAGCACGAGAACAACACGGAGAGACCCGCAGCATTTGGCGTCGCATCACGCAGCGCCTGAGCTCATCAGCGGTGCCAGTCCCACCGACGTTCATTAGAAAGAAACACGTCGTTCCCGGTGAGGATTTGCTGCCGAGGTCGAAATTGACAATTAAGTTAGACACACAAACGAGTGATGGATGTTGATTGCGAGTTTTGCCGATGCCGGCTGATGCAAATAAGCCAATCCTTTAGCGGGGACTAAGGGGGACTAGGCCACTGAAGAACGGGACTTCTCATGGGAACTGTGGAGGGTTAAGGTTTTAGGACAAAGTTGAAGAATTGTATACAGATGAAGATGTTAAATGAAATGCCATTTGAGTCAAATACGTTTCGGTAGATTGTACATGGTGCTTCAATAAAGCGCCTGAATGCATGCAATTTGCATCACAAAATCATCTTTTGTGTATTATGAAAGCATTTTTATCTCCATACTTTGGATTCATAATAGACTTTGTGTTACATTTTAGAAGACAATGTAATTTTCATAAATGTAATCCATACATTCATGCCATAGTGTTTTGCGAAAATCAAATTCTGCCATTTCGACCATCATTTATGGTTCCATATTTACGAAATTGATCATAATTGCAGTATAATTCTGCCAATGAAAGTACTGGAAGCGAAGAATGAATACGTTTCCTTGTCTCTTCTATTTGGCAACTGATAAAAGCTGTCCTTAATAGATAGCTGCTCGCGTAGTACAGGCTGGACGACCTATAGCCACTGGCCTTGAATAGACTAAATGCCACCATTGCACCAACAAATACAAACTAAACTAGTGTCATACCACCATCGCCAGTGCAAATCCACCTTTTGCTTCATTTTACTTTCGTAAACTTGTTCCACCGACTGTACCGTATTGTATCCCCACTGGGGTATTGAGGCGACGCAACCGTGTTCCACGGCGACTGCACAAACCGTTTTAGTCGACAGGGGTTTACTTGCTGCTGGGCGCCTTTCTTAACGCCTCATTCCCCTAGCTGTCATCACACATGGCACCACAAAAGAGTGACACAAAACGTTCGACATTATTTTCCCTCACGTCGCTTACTTATTCAAATCACATCCTGTCCCAGATGTGTTCTTTCCAAACAATGCACGAGCATACAGTGATACAGTGAATTTATCTCTTTTTTGCATTTCCTTTTTTTATTCCACATCACAGCCTGCGATAGTTGCAAAACTACGCGCAAACACCCAGCGCGTGAATAAAATGGGACGATCGCTGTATAAAAAAAGCAACTTCCACCGACACACCCTTGTGGCCGTTGGTGGATCCGACTCACAAACAACAGTACCCCGTCGGTACTAGCGAGCGACCGTGGACGAAACGCTGGCGAAGCATACATTTATGCAAATACATTTTTATGCAGCGCTGCTTGCAGCTTAAGGCAGCTGGTGTGATGCCGCGTTTTCTAAAACTCGGTTTTTCACACCCTCTGTGAAGTTGGGGGCAGAGAGACATCGCGTTTTGATTTTTTCACTAATGAGCACACCACCGGATATTATGCTGTGAAAGGACAACTTATCCAACCCCCCAAAATCGTCGTGTCGCAGCGGGTCGCATTTTTCGCTTGTGTCTTGCTGGTTGAGCGGGTTGCATTAAGCGCTTGTGCAACGGTGCCACGGTGGCAGCAGCATTAATAGTCGTTTTGTAGTTGTTTCTCACCCGGTTCGGTCTGTGCCAATATGCTACTAAATGCCAGCCAAAAGTGTACCGACAGCTTTCGAAGGATTCATTTTTGCACACGACTGTTTGGTGGATTTGTTTCCTCACCCGATGCACTCGAATGCCACTGCCCGCTGGCGTACAACTAAATTTCAAGAGAAACTTCCCAACTGGTAGGGCAGACTTTGGGCTGCATAGTTTCGTTGGGAATGCAAGGGTCGGTGGCTGATGAAGTGCACTTTGCGCGTGTTACAGTTGATAGCTCGGGGACATGCAGGATTTTAAGCTATAATTAAAATGCTTTAATTAAATGGTGTGATTTATAAAATTTTCGAACACACGCTTTTCCTAACAAAGAAAGCTTATGGTACCCCAATTTTTCCCCAATTCTTCCCATCTCGCAACCGTTTTCAACCAGGTTCACGAATCACGAAAAGATGACCGCTGTGGGTGCATGCCCGGAGCTCATTTTATTTGTGTGCCGAGTCTAATGAAATTTAAATAAAATTAACAACTCGCTGGCTGGGCGATTGTTTGGCGACGTTCTAAACTTAGAAGCTGGCTGGGAGCAGGCGTTCATTTGCGCGATTGTGCGCCGTCCGGAAAAGCAAAAACGGATAAAAGGAACCAAATAGAATGCTGTCAACAATTCAGCGCAAATCCGAAAGGCAACAGTGGCGGCGTACAAATTATACCAAACCAAATTGGAAATGCAAGTCCGCTTTTTTTGTTCGGTGCGGAAGGATATGCTAAACTATATACCTGCATGAATAGGGATAGAGGCACAGAGAGAGCGAGTTTATCTTTCCGCCATAGTGATAGTGCGTTTATAGTCGGGTAAAAGGTGGTGGACGCCATACACTTTCTGAAAACGGCGCCTTTCCCAGCTACCCATCGGAACAACTGATCATAAGGAAAAAAAACAACCCCCATCCAGACACGGTGTGTGTGTGTGTGCGTCAGGTGGTGCTACGGCCAGATAATATTGCCCACCCGTCAATAGCACCACGGGGCGCGGGAAAAGTACCTCGTGGTCCAGGCGCGACCATCACCGCCTGATAGCTGCTTTTACCAGCATCGCAAACAGCGCTGGTGATGGACCGTGCGTCCGGTCCATTTGGTGTCTCTCCCACGGAAGCTATCAAGCACCACCACCCGGAAAGCTTTCCCCGCCAACAACGTATGCCCCCCACCGCCAAAACACTACGCGCATCCGCAACAATTCGAGCGCATCGTACAATGAAATGATGTCATAATGCCTAACCCACGGATCAAAGGACGGAACGCGTAGCGAACAACGCGCAACAAAAACATAAATCGAAAAGGGGAAACACTAACCGTCTGGACTGAACCATCGTCCTTCGGCTGGGTTTGGGCTATGTGCCCTGCTGCTGCTGCTGCTGTACAATAAATGTTTCCCGCCACACAGCGAACAATAAATCGTACCGTGACGTGTTGAACAAAATAAATAAAATTGGCTTTCGGCAGATAAGCCCACTTACAAATAGCTTTTCTGTTGAAAATCCCAATGTTACTCGGTGGAATGCGTCCTCCGCTTGATGGGCTTGCAATGATGGGGACTGTAGTATGGAGCCGTTTTTACTTCCTGGTGCAGTTGTTGGAGAAGTTGGAGATATTCGTGCTGAAATAAAAAAAGGGGAATTGGAATTTAATTTTATTAACACGTTGATATCAGTCTACGTGTTAAGCCGTTAAGCCGTTAAGCCGGTCTCGTAGTACAGTCGTCAACTCGTACGACTTAACAACATGCCCGTCATGGGTTCAATCCCCAAATAGACCGTGCCGCCATACGTAGGATTGACTATCCTGCTATGGGGGGAAATCAGTTAGTCACTGAAAGCCAAAGCCCACTAGTGGTACAGGCAGGCCTTGACCGACAACGGTTGTTGAGCCAAAGAAGAAGAAGAGGAAGATATCAGTCTAGAACGGAGTATCCTAAAAGTGGAATATGATTGTTACGGAATTTCCTAAAAGTCCGGCGAAACTGTAGTAAAGATGACATAACCAAATAGGACTTCAAATTCTAATAGTAAATTCCTAAGAACAAATATTATTAAACTTTTGAGTGTATTTTCGTTATGTTTAGTCCAAAATTTCAGCACTGAATTCTGTCGAATAACTTCCCCGTGCTTTGAGGGTAATTTTTTCCAATAAATCGTTCAGGCTCCTGCACATCTCCCTAAACAATATCGCTCGCAGTAACGATGCAATGTGTCTAATACAACTCACCCGGAACATCCAGCAATATACACGTACAGACACACACACACATTCATCCATTCGATGCGTCTTTCCTAACGCCTTCCGAAACGGTGTTAAACAAAACACACAACACGTGGTTAAAATCACACAGCTTCAATACACCGTCACAGGGAGGCACATCAGAAGCGTTTCCCTTTTTCTAGGGATGACGTTCCCTCGCGTCCATGGCTACTATGTTTTTTTTGCGTTTATATGTAATGAAATGAAGTTGACATGGAACACATCGCTCTACATGTGTCATCTGGCAACCAACTATCACTTGACACAATTCAAATTGATTTTTTATCACGAAAAAAAATCCAATGCCACCTTAGCACGGGCAACAAGTGTCTCAGCAAAATCGCAACACTACGCAACAACTGGGCCATAGCAACAGCGCATAAACACGTGTTTTACACAAAATCGCGCGTGTTTTACCCCCTGTTCAAACTGGTATAGGTTGCCTTGGGTGCACTCGCCGTGCACCCGAATATCCTTCGCCGTATCGATCCAACGAAAAAACGGCATAAGGCATAAGGTGCTAGTGCGTTCAGTTCAGTTACAGTTCTCTCTCGGTTCGGATGTTATTTTTTTCTGTTGCCGCAGTGGCTTGTCTGATATATAAATTGAAAAGTCTTTTTAACCTTTCCTTAAACTGCTCATCATTTTACCTCGTGTTGTCGTGTTAAGCGTTCCAATTTCTGTTCCAAATGAGATTGATAAAGATATACCTTCGATACTATCCACCAGGTAAGATTGGGTAATTGGGTTTTGGCATGATCCAACCACCAACTTCATCTAACACGTACCACACGCTACCAGGCATTGCGCTGAACTACCAGAAGAAAGGTATCGAAGGGACCAAAATGATAGATCTATTTGATCTTACACCAAGGTATGGAGTACTTCTAGAACTATAGACACTCATTTGATCGTCACTAACCTGGCAACACCCCCCCCTCCCGATCCCTTTCAGCTGTGATCTCCAAGTGCTAACGAAGCAAATTGCCTCCTCCGAACCACTCATTACGCAAGAAGTTTTCCCCCAGGTGACGGAAATATTGGAAAAGTTGCAGAAAAAGCTCAAAGAACCGGTCAAGACCAAGTTTTACCTGTTCAAAACGCTGCAAACGCACATCCTGCCACTGACGAATGTGTGCTTCGACAAATCGGGCAAAAAGTACGTCCCTGTTCTTAAGAGAATTCCTTAGGATCCAACTGTTTTCGGGGTGTGTGTGCGTGAACGTCTCTTTCGCAATTTCAGATGCATTACCGGATCTTACGACCGTACCTGTCGCATCTGGAACGTGGAAAGTGGTGACGAAGAGAAATTCCTTAAAGGGCATGAAAATGTCGTCTTCTCTGTAGCCTACAACTATCCCCGATGGTATGGCTTCAAATACCCAAAATTGAGGACTTCAAAGTTGAAGCTTCTAATTTTCACATTTCCCTACTCTCCAGCGACCGGATACTTACAGGATCATTCGACAAAACTGCCAAGATATGGAACCCCGTCTCGGGCAACTGTATCAACACACTCTGGGGTCATACGGCCGAAATTGTGGGCGCAGAGTTCAATCCCCACCAGTGTGAGCTGGTAGCAACGTGCAGCATGGACAATACGGCCCGCGTGTTTCACTCGGAAACGGGCCAGGAGATACATCTGTTTGCGGATCATTCGGCGGAAGTTATCTCGGCCCGGTTCAACAAGGAGGGTAGTCTGCTGCTCACCGCCTCGTTCGACGAAACGGCCACCGTGTGGGATATGCGAGCGAAGGAGTAAGTAACGCACTTAGGACTACATTTTCCAGGGTTCAAAATCTACCGACACTGTGTTCCACTCCCACTGTCAGGCACGCCATCGTTATCCGTGGACATGAGGCCGAACTAAGTAACGCTGTCTGGAACTTCCAGTGCAATCTGATCGCTACCAGCTCCCTTGACCGGACGGCCAAGATATGGGATCTGCGGCGGTTGGATGAACCACAAGCCACGGCCACCCACAAGGATGAGGTGCTGGACGTTGCGTTCAACTGTACCGGCACACGGTTGGCGACGGGCAGTGCCGACTGTACCGCCAAGGTGTGGGACGTTACGGGCAACTTCGAGCTCGTTACGATCATGGCCGGCCATTCGGACGAAGTGTCCAAGGTCACCTTCAGCCCACCGGGAGGACTGCTGCTGACGGCATCGGCCGACAAAACGGCCCGCATTTGGAATTCAGGCACCGGTACCTGCACCCAGACACTGTCCGGGCACGATGGGGAAGTGTTTTCCTGCTCGTTCAACTACTCCGGCGACGCCATCATTACCGCGTCGAAGGACAACACGTGTAAGATATGGAGATGATACGACTGGTTCTCCGGGCAGGCCTTTAAAGTATGTAACTGTATGAACGTTATTTCCAATTTCAAGCATCTCAAACTCTAGCCTCTCGCCATTAGCCTCCCCTTGTTTCTTTTTTAGCGCTCTTTTCCATAACCATAGGTACCATAGACTTAGTAGGATTGTGATCTTCATGATCTTCCCCATCTTAAAACGTTCCTTATTAGTACATCTTCAGATCTGTTCGCTCCCAGTGAATAGATTCCATCGTTTGCTCAACCTTTAGTAGTCCCTTAGTAACACACCTTAGTAACTCGCGTAGTAACAAATGAATGCCATCGCTATACAGCATCAAAGTAACCCAAAACTTCCTTTAAAGATCAAATGATCTTCATTTGATCTCCCAAACGTTGTATCCCATCGTATCACAAATCTGATTAGTGCATTAGTGCTAGAGTGGAGTTCCAGTAGCAATGGAATGATAAAAAGGGATGAAAATAACTGCCACAACATTAGAGACATCCAACTGCCATAAAGGAACGTGTGTCAAGTAGTAGTGCTATTATAGTCCAAGTGCCTATACACATCTAGCTCATCTAGGTGCTAATTGTGATGTAATGCTGCAATAAAAAAAAACATAAACAACATATCACTAACATTTTTGCTCATGTTTCGTAGAACTTTACCTACATTTTATCTTATTCATTATTCATTTCTATTACTATTCCTACCATTCGTACATCGTACTATCGTGACAACCTATCGTACCTTTTTTTTGCATTTGCTGCATGTTGCTTACTTCCTTTTCGCTCTACTCTACTCTGCTTGCTCTTTTCCTTCACTAATTACAACTACTGCTACTACTTCTGCCACTACTACTTCGGGTTCGGTTCCATTAAGGGTCAGCCTAAGAAGCAGCGGCAGAGGTACAGTGTGGCATATAGCAACCGGGAGGCCGAACACTGGACCAAGTTTTTGCTGCGCAGCTGAACGCTTGATGCTCGCGGCGAGCGGATAATATTAAAAAGGGCGGAATTCACGCGAAAGGGCATTCCGTGCCTTACGCGAACCGTATTATGGCATATGAATTATTACATTGATTGTTTGCTAAACTGTAACCGATTTTGCATTTACTGATGGTAGATATAGCATCAAGCTATTGCTACGGAGAACTTTCTTTTTTTTTTTGCTATTAAAATAATACATTTAACCTCAAAACAGGATATTGTAAATGATAAGAAACGACAAATGTTCGCGTGTAGCTTGCACCAAACCCCAGAGTAATTATGTGGATGATTTGAGTCCATTTGCCATGGTATTGAAAGTAATAATTCAGTTTTTTTTAAAGCTTCCTGACTTAGAGAATTCTCAATCGGCGTTCAAAGTTGTGTATATATGTTTTGCGAACTATGAGGATCTTCATCTACTAAGATGTACATAAATAAGTAAATGATTTTTTAACAACTGATTGGCTTCCTTCCATTGAGTCCATATTATTCAAGTTACTTATTATTAGGAGAATTTTACTGCACAATTGTGCCGCTGTGCCGAACAGCTGTTTTCGAATGTGTTGTGCAATGTTAACTTTAACACAATATGGGTTAAAAGAGTATCAAAGCAATTATTTATAAATATTGCACATAAAATCACAGAAGTTTTAATTTAATGAATTAGACCAAAAATTGTAGAAATAATGCGTGATGATCCAATAAATAATCGGAGTAGAGCACAAACATGATTTTCCAACATTGGTTTTCATTACACAATACATTCGAAACAGATGCCAATGCCAAAAAGTTGTCAATATTGAAGATAGTTGCTTGTAGCAAACACCATTTTCTCTTAACTTAATCATATGATTTTTCACCCTCTTCTCGTTAATTTCTTCTTTATTAATAAGAACGCCATTGCAACTCCAAAAAGCAGACCACCAAGATTTATTAAAACATTCCTCGTACTATTCCATCCATTTGCCCTTCCTGCCCACTGCGGAATCACAGGTCGACGTGGTACAATTCATACAGCCAATATACGCAAAACCGTCTCACGCCGGGAAAGGCGATGAAAAGCATTAGTAAAAAATCGAAAAAAAAAAACGAAAGCAAACTGCCACCATACACAGACACACCACCACACATGCCATATATGCCATATACTCTGCGCCAATGAATCGCAATTCACTCGAAACGAACAATTTC
>KI922319.1:2991-13067 GCA_000473525.2 Anopheles melas
GGGATAACGGACTGGCAGACGAAGGCGCGAGACCGTGTGCGGTTTCGGACACTCCTGAGGCAGGCCAAGACCGCAAAGCGGTTGTAGCGCCGGATGAGTAAGTAAGTAAATGATGCAACAATGATTTCTACTCCCAGGCAGCAGTTAGGCAGCAACCAAGCATATAAAATTACGTGAGTGAGCTTTGTCAAACTTTATTCAACAAACAAGGCAACCCGCACAAACTGTCGAGCAAAGTAATAAGCAGTTTTCTTTGATGTTCGGTATCCATGCATCCTATTCCATGCCAAAATTATCAAACCATGACAAAACGGATCATTTCAACTCATCCAATGTAGAAGCCAAAATATATAACAAAGCTCATATAGATTTACTTAGTTTCCCATATACTTAGGTATGGACCCATTTGGTATAAGGTCTTAAGTTGAAGACATCAAGTTAATGCTCATAATTCACAATAAATGTGTTTTAATGACAAAATTTAGACCTAATTTTTATTTGAGGAAAGTTTACACTAAAACAGATCTAGTAGAAAGTTGATCAGATTATTGATGATTTCCAGCCAATACGCGTTAAGCCGCATTTTTGTATGTAAATGAAAAACACTGTCAAGATCTTGGCTATTAAATTTGTAAATTATCTGTCTCACACCAAATCCCATTTTTGTGTATCGGCTGATTTGACAGGGCTATTAAATGCCGAAACAAAATATTGAAATCAATTTGACAGACGGTTCTTCTTTATGTTATGAAAGCATGAATTGCTCGAGAGCACTTCTGTCTTCATAAGTACAATTTAATCTCCCAGCATGACTCCAACTACGTAAACATTATTATAACCAGCGAAACCAAAACCGTATGATTGACTTCAAGGCAAGTGTTTTGCAAATCCTTCCTCCCTCAAAGTGATCCTCCCTTCCCGGGCCCCGTGATACATCGCAAACATGATCGAAATGTCTTGGCTCTAATGACCCTTGGTTTTACATCCCCATAAATCCACATAGTAATGGAGCACATCGTGCGAGCTGTATTGCTACGGCGTAAAAGCTGCCTCTCTTCTGCTCTTTCTCTCTCTCTCTCTCTCCCTTCTCACTCCTCGTGGTGCATTTCCATTTCCTGCACCAACACATCACGCTTGAAACGCGCGGACAAGGAAAGTTTGTTTGTATTCCAAGCGGCGAGCGCCGAAACGTGGCATCCGTCTGGACAACACCTGTGCGGTCATTTGCACTCGCCGAAAACGAACACGAATTGCATTCTTTGCTCCCCTCCCCCTTTCGAACCGCCAAGGTTTTACGGCGGCGTTTCGTTCGTGCTCTGCATGCAAAGTACATCCTTCCGGGTTTGGGTACATTAATGACCCAAACGTTGTCAGCTTACAGTGTTTGCTGTAAAGTTGTTTTTTTCACTCTCTCCCCCTCTCTCTCTCTCTCTCTCTCTCTATCTTCTTTATTTTCGTTACGTAGAGTCAACAAATGGCAACAATTTTCACACCTACAGCAAGGGGCGACATGCGTCGAGTGTGGCAGTCACTGAACACATACATTGCTTCTCCCTTCCCTCTCTCGCTCTTTCTGCTGCTTCCTCCTCGCCTTATCCGAGCTCCGATGTTTCTACCACCTTGTGATTCGCGGAGGGCGGATTTTATGTGTTTTCCAGCCAGAAACAAAAAGCAAGAAAAAACATCATCACCACCAAGGAACTCGCGCTCGCATGCTTGGCGACCCGAACAGAAAGGATCCCGTGGTGTGGCAAATGCCGTGGCCGTAAATTATTTTTTAATATTCTATTTATTTACATTTTATCGCTTTTCCCTACCCCCCTCCCGATCCCTACATTCCAGCAGCGGGGGCGAGCGGTCGCCCTCGATCGATCGTTCGGACGGCCGGGCGCGCTTCTATGTTTATGGGTGTAAAAAGCAATTTATGGAAGCAAATGGTGTTCGTTCGGCTGCTGTATCGATAGCTTTGTGTGGGCGAGCAAATGATACGGAATAATAAAAAAAACCAATGTGAAGCAGTTCAACTGAAGCTGGAAACTTGTCGCCAAACTGTACGAACCTGAGCGAGTGTAATGTAATTTTCGGCGCTATTATGTAGCAGCAGGGTGGTTTTTTTCGGGGAGGGATTGGCATAAGAATCAAAGTAATGACGTAAGCATCCATGTTATGGATATCAGATTTGGCCATTTTTCTTACACCAGATTTGGGGTTTGATTTTCGTGTTTTGCTTTTGTTTTTGTTACCATCCTATAAATACTGAACGATATTGAGCTATTATTAAAATATGTCACATTCACCACACGAGACGCGCATTTGTTTTGATCACACAGCAAGATTCATGTCACCAGACCCAGGCTCTTCGCTACACTACCGCACGCTAGTCCCCTCCAATTCCCCACACAGCTTCTTACGGTCGGATGGGTTATGTGCGGCCCAAAACTGTCACAAACAGACACCGAACTGGCCCGCACAAATCCCATCGGTACAAACTTTAATGATGTCTCCGATCACTGCTGGTCGCTCACACTTAAATCGTGTCACAATTTTTGCCACCCACTTTCTCCTCCCCGGGTCAGCGCCTTTTCACTCTGCACCACGCAGCAAGCAACCTTCTCGATACACATTCACAACATCGCTGGCATTAGGCAAGTTAACGACGACGACGACGACTGGCCCGCGCACGGACTCGCCACTGTGGCTGAATTAATTGCATCTCTTCCGACCGATTAAAAGCAAGTGACAGATCGGATTTGCAGAAAATTTTGGCGAACGACCACTTGATGGCGGTGATGGCGGCCGGTGCAGCGAACCACATCCACCCCGCCTCGTGTTGCCTCGGTCGGTTGAACCGAGTGATGAGTGGAACGGTATAAATCAAACCCTTTTTCCTCTTGGACATCGCTGCCCTGCCCGTGTAGTGGCAGAAACGAAATTAATTACACCACCATTTCCACTTCCACTTCGCCACGAACGGATTTCATGTGTACGTGTGTGTGTGTGTGTGTGTGTGTTTGTATGTTTCGACAAAAAGACGATCGGTTGTCCCGCCACCGCACACGCTCTAATGGCGTGTGTCAATTAGACGCTGCACAGTCCCGTCATCATCATGAGCTGGAGATCAAGCGATTTGGACAGGAGCGTTGGAAAGTGCGGGTGCGCGTGCCACTCGTCATGTCTACCTCGGTTTACTATCATCAGTCGGTCGCCGCGCGACGGTCGATCTGTTCCGAAGATCTATCATCGATAGGCACACCTTGCCCGTTCAGATACAATCGCAACCGGGCCATTGTATCAATCGATCCCATTGATTGTGTTCCAACCACCGAGCTCGTCCGATGAAACACACCTTCTCAATAGCGGAGGTTATCTATTCACTACACTGCACTACACTTTTGCTCATTGTGCGTCACCACCATTACCCTTTTTTTTTCGACCGCGGCACACCACTAAACCGCAACGGCACTCCAGCAGCAGTTGACCGGTGGCTGTTCCCACCCACTGAATGTGATAGCGGGGTTAGGGGAAAGGGAGGTGGGGGGGGGGAGGATGGTTGTCCCACTGTAAATGTCGACGGTTGGGCCCCCCAACCAACAACGAACAAATCCAAACAGCACCACCGTTGTTGTTGCGTGTGCGTCCTGCTTGCTGGCAGCTCGAAGACTGAGCGGCTTTCCACACTCTCTCGCAGGACGTTGGAGCCCCCGGATTGAACACACACAAACACACACACACGTGCACACAAAGGAGCGAGGAAAAGCGGCTGCTACATACACACCAAGCCGGTGCGTACACAGCTTCTGTGAGACTTGTTTCTAGCGCTCCTCTCGACTGAGAGCTTCCAACGCTCTCTAAAGTCTCTCGCGGGGCTATCTTAGTGTGAATGAAAAAAAAAAATCGTCTCACCTGCACGCACATTCGCTTCTTATCAATTCCTACTCTCCTACATACAATCTCATGTTCGCCCTCTTTTTTATCAAACGACACTACAGCGGTGCAAGAAAGAGAGCAACCCCGCTTCGGAACAACAACTTGTTGGAGGGAAACCCATTCACACGTGCAGTGAACGTGCGCTGGGTGAGAGACCATTTTATCGCAAAGCAATAAATGAGATAAATTGCTCAGAGCGGATGCAAGAGAATTGGTTTTGAGAGCTGCTCTCACGGCTGTGCGATGTGAGTGAGAAGAGAGCTTAGTGAGCTACCTTTAAGAGCTGTTGTGAGTGGCTCACTAGATGAGCAAACGATAAGTTTGCTGTAGTCGAATTTTGCGCGCTTTATTTTTTTGCTGGGAAAAACGATAAGTTACGTTGACAACGGTATCTTTTCCCCCGGTTGGTGTGGAAGCGAACTGAACAATCTTGCTATGAGTTAATTCTGAGAGAAGAAGAATGTACTCGTAGCTACCAGAGGTAGTAAATTATTTACAGGGTTTACCAGCATAATAAACAGCTGTCCTTGGGCCGGTCTCGTAGTACAGTCGTCAACTCGTACGATTTAACAACATGCCCGTCATGGGTTCAATCCTCAAATGGACCGTGCCGCCATACGTAGGACTGACTATCCTGCTATGGGTGGAATCAATTAGTCACTGAAGCCACAAGTGGTACAGACAGGCCTTGTCCGACAACGGTTGTTGAGCCAAAGAAGAAGAAGAAGAAGAAATTGGACAAAGTAGCTTACACCATCTGACGTGTGAGCAAGTGGTAGACAGCGGTGTCTAATCAAAACGACTATAGTTATAAACAAGTGGACAGTTGTTTATTATGCTGGTAAACCCTGTATTTTGGACTATTATTTCCTCACAATCATGCGCTGTTTTAAACCAAGCTGAGCTTGGTTCTTGTTTTCCTCAATTCTAGCAACTGCCCGTCAAAACACGTTCCAACTTGCTGATAAATTCATACAAACAAGCATGCCGTAGCTGCCGTCCTCCTTCACACCGTGTCACTTCAAAGTAGCACTTTATTAACTCAAGTTTCCACCAGTTTCCCAGGCCGGTGGTACAATCTTCCGCCATTGTCAGGCGCACGGCACCAGTGCTCATCAAATTACCCCGGCAGGTGATTTTAAAAAGCTGCTCAACTTAACCGCTCCACTGTCTCCACGGATCTCATTTGGGGGGGTAGGGATGGCCGGGAACCGTGATAATAAACAACAAAGTAAGCTTTTCCTACCTCACGTGACGACACTCCAGCAGCAGCCCACGCTGCTGAACGCTGCTAAGCCCACCATCAACCACCAGCACAAGGATAGATAGTCAAAGTTGCGGAAACTGCACGAAATGCGCAAGGAAAGAACAGAAGAGGAACAAAAAACACGTCCACCACCTTGCTCTTGAACTGCGAGGAGAGGACAAAAGTTCCTGCACTTGGAAGCGCATGCAGCCGGAACACAAATGGAAATGACTCTTCATCAACTTGGCGGTAAGAAAACGAACGACCGTAAAACACACGGAGAAAGAGCGTAAAACAGAACGTCATAAGACAAGGTGCCGAGCGATGCAGCAGCAAGAACGCGTAACATTATCCACAAGCTGTGCGGAATTGTAGTGTGCGCGGCCGTAAGGTAAGAGGCAATGTTGTGCCAACTATATGCCACGCTTGCATTCGAGAACAGTTCTGATTTCAGTTTATGATCCTAGGAAGCGTTACCAGAGGAGGTATATGATGTTACAAGAGTTTTCCCGTACGGAAGCTTTCTCGTTGTCAGGACATGTCAATGGTGTAGCTTTCCTGCGCATCTGTTTGAGAGCCCCCTTCTTCCCTTTTTGGCGTGTTTTGTACATTCCATGCACTGTCGGTTTTATTATTTTGTGCAACTCATTCAGTATTTTCTGAACAAGTTTTTCCACTTCACTGTACAACACATTTTAATTGGTCTTATTTGTTGGTTAGTTTGGATTCTTTTGTGAATATCTCACCGGTAGTAGTGATTTGTCCTGTGGATTGCATACTTTTTGGGGTATTAGGCAGGATATTCGAGTTGGGAAATTATTGTAATCCTAGCTCAACTAATTTTTTTTCTTTTTAACTTTAAGTACTAACTGTTTGACGTATGGGATTCGGTTTCACTTATTATGGTATCGAATTCAAACAAATAGTCCATAACTTAGGACCTATTTTGTCGTAATGTGGTATAGTTGCAATTTCTGAAGAAGTGTAGAATGAATATTTTATTTTTTATCATCAAAATCGTCGTTTGATATTGTGATAAGTTATTTGTATTCATCTGTTGAGCGAAAGCCATTAAATGCAAACGTCCCCAGAAAACGTTTTATTCGGAAATTATTGAGAAATTTCAGACCACTTCAAGCAACTAACTCCTAGGAAAACAAGTTATCGCCTCGATGACTTGTTTTGCATGACATATATGATTCTCTCATTGCATGTTGAAAAAACAATTCGTATGAATTCGGTGTGACAGTGTCTAATTTCAAAACATTGTATTTATGCAACAAAGCGTAATTTTGTAAGAAATACTGAAACAGCTCTTCATAGAGACTTAACCAGCTAGCAGTACTACTACCTACTTTACTATGGTAGCACATCTTCGAACCAGTTATGTGATGCCCCAATTCCTTTGAGTGAATTACGCCAATGATTCTTTCAAAGATGTTTAACCAACGAAAAAAAAAACAATGATCTGAGTCACGCATGCAAATCTCGATCAACGAATGCTCCGTACAGCTCATCGTTTTATTTTTGAAAATTCTCTCACACCTGTAGCCCAGCTTCGCACAAAACAGAAGTTAGCGTGAACGATTAATTAGCAGAATCTTGGCGACATCCGTGTGTTTGGGAATTTGACAGCATTTCTCCTAACGTATCGGCGTCTAGAATAGAGTTGCTAAATACGCAAAAACAAATCACTCAAGGTCATGCTCGAAAAGTATCGATATAAAAATGAACCACAACACCATCACCGGAATCAGTTGAGTGAATGGTGTGAGCTGTGAACGTTGAAAATTTTTAAGCACGGCATCACACAATATGGGTTTTCTTGTTGCTCTGGTAAATATTGTTCTAGAGTTCACTATTACTTCAGCGTAACATTGCGAATTTTAATCGAAACGTTTTATTTTTAGCTTGTGTTATCATTCGTGACGTGTTCTAGAGCGTATCAGATCGACATAACGGGTGCAGATGCCCGATCGTACCAATCCATCCAAAATAGTGAAAGTAAGTTCGGACACCGTTTCTTATTGAAAACTACACGATTACTAATCAAATCACTTTCCTTGTCTTTCAGATCAATTTAAGTATGGCTACCAAGTGAGGAACGTAAACGATCAGTTCCAGCACAAGCTGAAAAGTGCCGACAACGTAACGTACGGCTGTTACGGCTATACGCATCCCGCTGGCGAAGGTGTGCATCGTACTTTCTTTGTTGCCGATCAGTTCGGTTACCGTACCGTGCTTACCGGTCAACCAACCACCATATACCCTGCCCCTGGAACGAGCCCTGTTTTACGGCAATGGCAAGAGCTTACGTTTCCAGCGGCTTGCTTTGAAAACGATAACGCAGAAGGAGCAGGAGCATCTCAAATAGCAAACAATCCTATTGTAGTCCGTGGACGCAGTGGTTTAGAGTTTGCTTCTTCCGATCTGCGACCCATCGTAGACTCGTTTAGTAGTGGGCGCAGCGGTTTGGAGTTTGCTTCCACCGATCTGCGACCGTATGATCATGAACAAAGTGATATACAGTCTGCTGGTTCTGAGGTAGTTCCTGTAACAGAGTCGGCAAATCATGCGGAAAGCAACAACAAATCTAACCAATGTTGGCGTCCTTTGGCTGGCGAGAATGGCAAATCATTTATACAAAGTTTGCAGTGCACGTCCAACGATGCGCGAAGCAATCAGGTGATAACTCTGTTCTATCCGTTCCGAGTTGCGTGCTTCGATATGGAAGAGTTTGAGAAGGAATTGAATTTACTAGTTACCAAATTTAATCGCCAATCGTAAACTTTGCTCAAAACTTCTCTCTAGCTGCAAGTGTTTGTTAAGCTGTTTTTAACAATATCCGCCGACAGGATCAATCGATTAGGTGATGAGATCGTTTATTCATTTGTGATTATTAGTTTAAGGAAAATAAAAGTTGCCTTTAAAAGTTAACAATTGTCTTTTGGTCTAGTACATCTAAAATAATCGAAGCAACGTTAAGAAACTCCACGAAAATCAAAAAACTTAATAGAATACTTTGCTTGTCACAACGGATCAGTTTATAAGATGATCTGAGATCCGTTTTAGGAATTAGATGAAATCATATCGCACGAAGAATACCTAAAATATAAAAATAGATGATACACTTTTAATACAACACCCAAATAGTTAAAAAATAATCTAAAAAGATATCATCCGATAGAAAAAGAGTTAAATATGTTACAAGTTGGATGTCCATTTGCCTCACACGTGTACTCTCACTCTTTATGGGATTTTTTAGGCGTGTGGCATGAAGCGTCATCTTCACCACAGTGCTAATAGGCAAGAGGCATAACTCATAACTTTTCACATTCCTCCTTATATTCACCGTGCGATAGGCTATTGCCCTGCATAGGACGCGCCGTAGTGAGTTCACGGTTAATCAAAGATGTTAATTTTTAGTGCGACATTCCAACAACGCTTTGTTTTGCCACCTCATAGATTCTTCTTCTTCTTCTTTGGCACAACAACCGTTGTCGGTCAAGGCCTGCCTGTACCCACTGATGAAGTGAGCTTGGCTTTCTTTGACTTTTTATTACCGTAGCAGGATAGTCAGTCCTACGTATGGGGGCACGGTCTATTCGGGGCTTGAGCCCATGACGGGCATGTTGTTAAGTCGTACGAGTTGACGACTGTACCACCAGACCGGCCCACTTCTCAGGTTAGCTGATGGAATACCAAATATATACCATGCTGGCATTGCATCCCTCAGAACAGCCGAACGGTCGACTTTTATTAATTTCCAACTACTTTCGAACTCCACTCCCGCTGACTTGTTAGGTAAATTGTGCAAGACACACTTTTGCCTCTATACCACCCTTCCCAGCCATGCCGCGAAACCGCCTTCACCTTCGGGCTGTAACATTATTGGTTTCCCTTTCGAGACTATCCTAATCCTGATAGCATCGCCTCATCCGGTACAACGTGCAACCAATCGGTATAAATCTTCCATTTAAGCACTGTACACAGCAACCAATACTGGTTGGAGGGAAAGCCACCGGTGCAAGAATGGAGCGTCCGACCTTCGGACCAAACTTTTGCTGCCCTGCCCAACCGGCCAGGATGCATTCGGATGGACAGAGGCATCGAATTACTTATACCGCTTCACGGTGTTGCAGAAAAGAAAGCGGATAAAGTTGCACCCCGTCCCCCCTCGACTGTACATCGTTAAGGAAGGGAAGGATCTCGGGCAATCGAATCGTTTCGAGGCACCTTCGGGGATAAAGCAGGAATGCAGCTCGAAGCAATCGAAGACACACGGCAGCAAAGAGGGGAATTCAATGTGGCACTGTTTTTGCGAGACGGTAAAACTGAAGCTGCAACTGCAATCGATGAAAACTTCTGCCCGACGAACCGATGCAGCAGCAGATGGGGATGGGAGGCGTCTAGTTTGTGTAACGCCAGCGAGATTGCCTCGACCGACAGAGGTCGACCGACTCGAAACGGGTGACACAAAAGTTGATGTAATTGATTTCAAAATTTATCCAACCCAAAGGGGACAAAGCCACCATCAGCTCAAGTTTTGCAGCATAATGGAAGAAGGGAAGCTTCCGGCGCCTCTGTTTCACCGTCTCACCCTCTGTTTTAAAGCCAGCTCGATAATGGATTTGTGGTTTCCAGATCAGATAGTTTCCTGGTTGCACACACACACACACACGCACGCCACAACAGTGTTGTGTTGGAAAGGAGCGGGCAATGTTGTGTAATTGTTGCTGCCGCAAGCCCCTGGACGTGCGGGAAGCAAAGTTTCGCAGCCAAGATCGGGTTTCCTCAGCGATGGTGGTTCAATCGTTTTACAAGCTGTCGGTAGCGTGTCATGATAACTTGAGGTGGAGAAAATAACACGCAAACCAAAGCTGGTAACCGTAGAAGGTGGCGC
>AXCO02012381.1:0-10866 GCA_000473525.2 Anopheles melas
TCTCTCTCTCTGCCAGCGCGTGGGAAGGTGGCGCGGTTGGCACCGGAAGAGGTTACAGGCGCCTGACTGACTACTTGACTGCCGTTTTGACGGACAGGATGCAAGAATTTTCCTCCAGTCAATTAGAATATTTCGCCAGCAGCAAACGAGCGAGTTGGACTTGGGGGGGAAGTCGTACATTTGCGTTGTTTAGCCAACGCTTTCTGAGACATAGGCCCTGGGGGAGGGATTGCGAAACGAGCCTCCGCTCTTAGAAAATGGTTCGAAAAGCTTGCGCAGATCTTTCCTCTCGTCTTGGCACGTTTTTTTCTTTTCGTTGCTGAAAGCCTTCCGGGTTTCACTGCGCGAAGCAAAGGAAGTCCCACTAAGAGGGCAAAAAAGGGAAACAAAACAACACGGTATGGACTTGGCTGCGCTGGTATGAGGTGAAACGCCGGCCTGCATGGGGGAGAATTGTTGCCACCGTGTTTCTTTCGGGCGTACACAGCACAGATGAAATGGTCTTGAAATTGATTTTCGCTCGGCCGTTTTTGCTTGCCTGCCAAGGACGGCCCGCGGCATGCAAACGTTTACCATAATGGAAGTTAAACGAGCGGAAATCCTTAAGGCTCGGAAGGCACAGAGTGGGCAGCTTCCCGGCTTGGGGCTCTCGGCACTCTAGCAACCATCGCAGTAGAAGTATCTTCTTGCTACTGGAGGTATTTTTGGTGCGATTTTAGCGACACCGTTTCGCACTTCACTGTACGCAACGAGGACAGGCCACAGACCCTGGACGACGGTTGCCGGGCCTGCAGGCACTTTGGGCCGAACCCTTTTTGCACCCCGGTCCCGGGGTCATTGGCTGTGCGTAGCAGCGAAGCGAATTCTTCAATTTCACCCCATCGATGCAGGGTGATTTTTGTTTTGTTTTCCACTGAAAACTGTCCCCACACTGGTAAAGTTTTGGGAACCGCTTGGCTGTTTCCGAGTGGTGATTCGTTAACTTTCGAGTTCAATTATGGTAACGAGACACAGTTGACGGGTGGCGCTACTGACGGTCGAACGATGTATCTGCGTAAAAATCAGCGAGTTTGTTTTGCAAACGGCAAGCTGGCAGAAAGAAAAATACAAACTTGCCCTCCCGAAACAAACAGTATAGGCCCCCCACGGAACCGAAACGTGGGCCGACGGAGGTGTTCTTTTCTTTTTTGTTTCACACAACATTTGTTAGAATCCGGTGCTTACACCGCGATCCATACCAGGTTTCAAATCAAATTCATCAATTACGCTAAAATGCCACTGCGGTTGAGTGACTTTCCGCCATTGCCCGCAATCGCTGGAAATGGTATATTTTCTTGGAAAAATTTTAGGAGTGTTTTTCCTGAGGGGAAATATTGACGGACGAAAAACGGTTAAGTACAAACTGCGTGCCATATTTTTCAATATATATATTTATGCTGATCAAATCGTTTAAAGAGTAAATAAATCAGAATGAGTTGAGATTAGAATAAGGATACAACAAAAACAAATGTTAAAAAAAGTTAGACAGAAAATGTTTAAAAATGGAAATGTTAGAAAAATTTCTTGGATAAATTAAAAAAATGAATGATAATGTGCATTTAAGTTAAATCAGAATTCACCCACGTGAGTCAAACTCGTTGAATTTGATATATTTGTATAAAAATAATAAAATCGTACCAAATTACGGACGTTTTGATTCAATTGCCGGACAGCTTCAAAATTTCATTTATTATCTTCACATTAACACACACCTTTTTTTTTATTTTAACGTATATTTACGTCTGGACAACAAATATTGTTGGCCATTGTCCACCTGGGTCGACAGGTCGACGGCCTTACTGACAATGGGATTTGCCTGCGGCATTGAACCGAAGTACTGCTGCGCGTTTTTGAAGATCTTTCCTGTACGGCAATTAAGGCATTTGTGAACATCTGTCTTCAAATATCGTTGTTTTCTAGTTGTCATCACTGTCTAACACACATATTTTTATTCAATTAATCACAATTTAATTTACAATTAACCAGACAGAATTAAGTACGTGTTTTTTTTATGAAATTCAGACCACAATAGGATAAAACACTATTGTTTTCGCGTTGATAACTACTTCCACAATATACTCCAGTGTATTTCAATGTACGTGCACGCTATTGATAAGAATTATCGAAGAAATAACACTGGTGTGGATTTGAAGCAAAACTGCTTAGAAAGCCTCTGGTGGTGAACTGACCGACAATAAATATTTATTTACTGTGGTATCAGGGCCCACTAGGGGTCATACACATTTTTAAATATCTTCTAACACATCATAGCCATTATATAAAATTAAAAAGTGGTATGGCCGGGGACTAGATATGAAGCAATTCACTAAAAACATGCCGAATGTCCGTAATTTGAAGCATTACGGTATTCAATAACAGAACCATTATGAAAAATAAATAATCCTTGAAACAAATATTCTTCAATTCGAATCGATCATGATTGTTTTTAATAATTCAATGTTAGCAAATTGTCGCGTGTCTTTCATTAAAAATCAACTTTAAATTGTTACGTTGCTTCTAAACTAGAACACCAACAACAGCAACAGCAATCCCTGGCGAGGACATTTCCATTAAACGCACCAAACACGATCGTGAGACGTTATTAGGCGGGCACACAAATATAATCAATATTCCTATCGGATCGTTAAATTGATTCCCTCTACCCCAACGGTCCAATGGATTGCGTTTGTTTTTTGGTATGTTTCTTTCCTCGCCGTTAAATCGCGTTTTGCATGCATTTATGTTTCTGTATTGTTTTCCATCTATACCTTTTCCTACGCACAGAAAGAAAAAAAACGATCAAATAACCCTCAATCCGACCCGCAACAACAGTAAATCGTTAAAAAATGAACCACGATGGGTGCGAAAAACCGCCCACAAAATCGTTTATCTTTTTTGTCTCCTTTTGCCCTCCCTACATAGTTCCGTCTCTCTTTAAACAACCCCATCCCAACATCTCCCCCCCCCCTCACATTTTGTAGGGAGGAAAAGCCTGCCCACAGGAAGGGGGCCACAGCAAACGACACACAAAATTATTCCACTCCGTACACTTTTATTTATTTTTTGTCGTATTTTGTCTCCCGCCCATTCGTGTACCGAACCCAATATACACTACATCGTAAAGTCATCAAATCACTCAACCGATTTACGAACGTGCTGCGTCGACAACGTTACAACGTTTTGCTGGCAGGTGGCAAATGCTGGATAGGGATGTGCTGGATGGTGCTACACACCACCACACGCACGCACGCACTAATATATTCTATTTGTATCGAACCTTCGCTGCTTTTTTTTCCACCTGGCCACCTTTTGTACTCTAGGTCAATAGACTCCCGCGACTCACTTCCACTGCGTCATCGAACCCGGGCGAACGGGATGAAATATCACCTGCTCCTTAATCTTCCCTTTGCCCGATACCCTTGGCAACACGAGACCCCGGGGCCAGCTGCCGAGAGTTTGTTGCCGAGTGCCCTTGGACAAAGGTGTCCGCATGCCAAATGGTACCTTTCCATATATTTTTTTTTTATTTTTTGGGATTCCACCTTTTTGCCCAACTTTCGGCTTATCACTGGCGAAAGCAAACCGAGCTCGCCGAGTTCCTGCCATCACACATCGCAGCGGCTAAGCAGCTGCACCTATCTGGCAGGTACCATTTTTCAAAGCGCCCCAAATCGTGCGCCCGCTGGCAAAAGGGTCGATTTTTGACTATTTTGCGACAGTGCTTTTTGAACGTGCGGCAACGAAAGATGAGAGTGAGAGAGCGAGAGAGAGAGAGAGAGAACCGATGCTTTTATGCTCGTTGGGTTTACATGATTAGCCTTCCACACAAAACCTGCTGCGTCCTGGAACAGGCAGGTGATCTTGTGGAAGGCCGTTTTTTGTGTGTGTGTGTCTGTGTGCGTGTATTTCTGCTCTTCCCCTTCGCTTCTCTTTGATGATTTTCGAGCCCTTCGAACGGGCTCCGGACACAAAAGCCCCGAACCGTTCCGATTTAAGAGGATTGCCTCTACGGCTCAATTCGGTTCCTCTGCGGCGCGCTCGGCTCCTGTCCTGGCGAACCGACGTACCTGAGCGAGCTAGATTTGTTGAAAGCGGGAGCACGAGAAGACGATGACCGTACAAAGCAGCTGGGATTATCAAGCGGCTTAAGCTCGTTCGCTTATCCGATGCTTTACGGGTTTGCAACCAGCTGTTTTTTTTGGAGGATTTTTGCTGTTGTTGCTTTTAAAGCCTCTTTTAAGGGAATAATAAAACGCACACACAAGCCAGGTGCTTTTGTAAAAAAAAATCGTATCAGATGAGTCAGACAGGAAGTAGTGCGTTTTACGCAATTTCGATGATTTTGATGTTTTACGTTTAAGCATCTGAGAGAAAAAAAAAACAAAGAATCTGTTTCAAAGCAATTAGTTGAGATTTTGTTTGAAATTATTTTTAATTATTACCTTATACAAAGACTTTCAAATTGGAAATCAATTCGATTGCTTTGAAAATTATTATTGTTTATGGAAAATAAATATCTTTTACTAATTGTGGGTTCTCTGAAATGCAAATATTATCATCAATGTTTAATTTATTTCTTATTGATTTAGCAGTACATGTAAATAATTGCTCATTATTGTTCTATAAATTGATAAAAAATAAATAATCTCAATTAAACACATTTTTCTGTTTTAATTAGCCCAAGCACATCGTTTCCTATACTCAATGGTACTATACAATGGTGCTGTTTTAATGGTATTTTACATCCAATTGATGGATTTTCAATCCTTGGATGGGATAGTCTCATGCTATCCATTAAAAAAAAGAGTGCCTACCACATCTAGCTGAATAATTGCACGATTAAGGCTCGTAAAACCGCACTCACCGTAAAAACCATTCCCCAAAAAGATGGCAAAAAATCATACAAAACTCAACACACAACACAACAAAAAATGATAATCAATTCCGATGAAGCAATTCCCGCCGTTGATGGTGAATCTAGCGACCAATCTAATTTACGGCGAAAGATTCTTCTTTCTTTGCATTGCTTTTTTTTCTCTTATCCCAACTTTGTTATGCGCTCTCTATAGCCTCTATAGCGCACCGTTCCGGACATTCGCAATCAGGTAATTAATCTTGCCGACGCGAATGAAAAACGGATCACACCTTGCCCGCGCGAGGACAGGTGCCCCCCGGCACCGGAAATTTGCCTTCTGTTTCGACCCAACCTCAAAAAAAGGCGATCAAGATTTGTGTCTGTTTCAGTGTCTGTTTCCCTAAAGCATCTGAAGTTGAACCGTCGTTGCTAAGCTCGCGAACGATTTATCTCTCAACATTCCCGCAGCAGGGTTGGCACAGTTTGAATGTGATAATTAGTGTGGACGCTAGGCAGCACACCACGTCAACGGCAAAGACGCTGTGATCACACACACACATACACACACACGCAAACACACACGCAAACACACACTTTATAATCGCTTTGTAATGAGGAAGGTAGCAAATTGAGAGTTGATTTTTCGTCGTTTTAAAGCATCTCGCCGCTAGCTTTAAGATTTGAAACGGAATGCATCTTGTGGTGTTGTCCGCAGGTTCTGCAACTCCCGAACTGGTTCCCTGTGTTGCGCAGCAAAGCGTTAAGCGAATCCTTCCATTTTTTTTTCGCTGCATGCACTGGTGCGCTGTAATCAAGCTCGACATTGTTTACGTTGCCAATGCGTGCCACGCACTAGCACACCTCATTACAGGGGCGTCTTATGTAAATTACCGCCGGCATAAAGCGCCCAAAAACCTTTGCAAAAGAAAAACAAGGAGACAAGGAACAACATTGTGTATGCGTGTTGTTGTTGTTTGGCTTTTTTTTCCTTTCTTTTGCTGTAAACATATTCTCCGGCGCACGCACACACACACACATACACGCTTGAAGTCAGTTTATAATTCATCCCGTCGGCAAAAGACGGCTGGGAAGAGAGTCGGTGCGCCAGCGACCCCCAGAGAGGCTGCGGTACGCATATGCATGGGTTACGATAATTTATTCATACATTCATACATTCATTTATGCAAACGGTGGAACTTTTCCGAAGGTGTTGTTCCGGATCCGGAGCAGCAGCAGCAGCAGCAGCCGGATGCACCGAACCGAAACCGCGTGCTGCTGCCATACCTGCTGCTGTTTCTCTCGTTCCCGGTGCTGTGTGTTTGTTGTTTTTACTCAACCGAAACCGAGCAACGGTCAAAAGCTGACCAGATCCCGGGTCGTCGGTGAGACACGCTCACTTCGGATGCACTTTACTCGCTTCCGGATCGTCCGACTTTCGGGCTAAAAACACCAGGCCCATACATCGAAGGTAACCGGTTGCTTTGGGGTAAAAGAAGTGGAATTAATTCTGCAAGCCACGAACGCGCAGCGTACGGTACCGAAACCAAGCGAACAGAAAAAAGCCGTTGCAATACACGCGTAAGGGGTACGAACACACACAGCACACAGCACAAAAGGCACTCATCCCCATCATAAACGGTCTTGCGGGTTTGGGCTGGTTGTTTTGTTTTGGTTTTTGCCAACCCTTGCTATGGATGGGGGGCGGGGGGCAAGAACTGTTGTTGCTTCAAGGCCTCGGTTGTTGGTCTGGGATGCTAGCGGAAGCAGAAGGTGAAAAACACGAAAAACCAGCCGTAACGCGGAGGCACACACGGTGATGAATTTTTTATCATTCGTCTCACATCCTGATCCGAGCAAACTGAAATGTGAAAGATAGCAAAAAGCTCCTGTTTCTGTGCATAAGAGTGCGAGTAAAAAAGGGCCTCGAAAAATTGGCCCAGGAAGTTGGGGAAAGAAGGCGAAAAAAAAACAGTTCAAAAGATAGACGCACAGCACGCTGCCGCCTTTTAATCGGAACTGGTTTCGATGAATTTTCGCCCCTAAAAACCGTCCTTATCGCGTCGAAAGCACGAATGGGTAAGAAGAATGAATAAAAAAAAAGCTACGCCTCGATATTATGCACAGGTTGAGGTGGGATGAGGAAAAAAGCAAAGTTTTGTTGATTGCATTTTGTGATGCATGTGATGCATCGCTTGCTGTGTTTTTGTGTACCGTGTGTACCGGTGAACCGTGCAAAGTGTGCAGGGTTGCACCGGGTACGGTTTGTAATGAAATCATAAATTTTTTATATTTGATTATTTCTTTTCTTCTGAAGTTTATATTTACTACAAGTTGGTGCATTTGACCTACTTGTTCATTTTAGAAAGAGTCACGTATATTTAAGGCATGGACTAAGTTAGCCTTTGAATAAATAATATATTTCTTCTTGAGTAAGATTATGAACAAAAGCATTCAAAAGGAGATAACAACTTTCATTCATTTACGGTAAAAAAATAATTTTATTCATTTTATTTATTCATTTTGTTGATTTTCATTAGTTTCACATAATTTTTCTAAACCGTGTTTGCCTAGGATAAGGCTAAATATATAGGAAGCAAATGTCCTGTGAACGAAATCTATCAATACATGATGTATTGAAAATACGGCTGAAGTCGAAATATTGTTAATATTTAATTTCATTAATTAAGGTTGATTAATTTCCATTTAAAAAAATATAAAATAATTTTTCAATTTACCAAGCAAGATCTCAAATTTAATATAAATCAAATTTGTCATATAATCATTAAAAAACACATCTTAAACGCCTTTTTTAACAATTGTACAAGAAACCCTGCAGAAACGTACCAACTTGAGCATGTTTGCTTTGGCTCGTTTGCATCCATTTCTGCCTCGTCAGGCCATTCGTCTCTCTTTATTTGTCCTCTACGTCACATCGTTTCCTTGATAAGGCATCCCGAAGGGACCACACCTGCACACCCATACAAACCAACAACACCATACACAAAACACACGTCCACAGGCACACAAACCAAGCTCGTTATTCGTAGCCCAAGTGCCCATTTTACATCCGACGGCCAGATTTTAATGACCTCGGAAGTGGAGTGGAGCTATCATATGGAGATGTTTCGTTACATTATCGATGTCTTCGTCCTCGGGAAAGACACTCGCCCCGCAGCCCTGAATAAAGAAGGATGCCCTGCTTTGTGCTGAGTGTACTGATGCAATTTGGGCAGCTGGTGGTTGCATATCGAAATTCCGAAGCAAAAGCAACCAAGCACCAACATTCAGTAGAATTCGCTATCACCGTCCGCTTATCACGACGCTCCCGTTTGTTTGAGCTGCTGCTGCTGCTGTTGATGCACCAGCTGAAGCCTTCGAGGACCATTGACCGGTACTTTATTCTCCCATTCTTCTGCTTTCGGTTCCGTTTCGTACCAGCGTAATATCCTTTGCAGAGCAGGATGGACGCTTTGCGTCTTTCATTCACGATTCACATGGTTGGCCTTCAAGGCTTGGCTCGCACACCTGTCGTACTTTATTCGCGCGTTCAAACATGCGCCCGCTTGCCGAACCGGTTTTTGGCCTGTGGCCCCGGGCCGGTTGATTAAGTTTTTGGGAACATTGTTAAATCCTTTTCGAGCGTTTGGGTCCGTTGTAAGGCTCGCACTGTGCCCGAATTGATGAGCAGTTGGTCGTTTGCCCTTCGCTAACCGCGCGGTAGCAGCTGCCAGACGCTTCAGAGATTGTTGCTTGTTGATAAGATTTTAAACTTGGAAATGGAATTATAATTGCGTGCCACATTGTAACAGCCGTCGCATCGAGATTGAAAAGAAGGCTTAAACGGGAAATAAATATCAAACAATGAGCTTAAAGAAAATGTATCCAATTACTTTATTTTGTTCGTTTTATGCTCCAAATCACGAAGGTACATCATTTACACCCGTATTCCGTATTCCCTGCTTCGCATGTCACTTTGCATTAGAAAATTGAGTGATCTTGCACAATTGAAATCAAATTAAGCTAAACATGCAACGGCAAACGAAACGCCGTGCAGCCGTAAATCAGCCGATAAATAGCCTGTCAGTGTTGCTGCCGTCTGGCGTGCACGGTGCGGCGTTTTATCGATATTTAATTTTATGATTTAATTCCACTGCCAAAATTCGGTTCCGTTGCCAGCCAATGTTCATCAAAGTGGAATAAAAATTCCAATACAAAGCTAAACCCTTTCCACGAAGCGGTGGGGGGAGAGGAGGGCCGATAACTTATGACGGTCGCTTTATCGTGTGCCGGTTTTAACAAGCATCATATCATTTATGAGCCTTTTTTGGTGCTTCGATAAAATTCCACCAACCGGCAAACTTATCCAATCAAGTTGTATTTTGTCGGTTGATTTTGTTCCTTTTCTTATCTTAGTATGGTGCACGAGGAGGTTGTTTTTTTATTCAACCGAATTTATTACAATACTCAAACTCACCGCGCGTTTGTCTGCGAATGGCTGTGGCATAAACATCAATGAAGACCCAATAAAAGCAAACGAGGCCGCGGCAAGCCCCTCTATCTGCACTCTGGGACACAAAGGCCGATGTGGCATACACTTGCCACCCCTTTCTGTATCGGATTGGAGTGAAGAGTCAGGATGGGAAGGTCCTTAAATTTTTCATCCATTTTTTTCCATACCGACGCACGAGACGACCTAGAATGTGAAGCACAAATGCTGTTTTCCATTTCGATAAAACCCCAAAACATGGTCGATCAAATGGAACGCAAAAGCAAAAGAAAAACGGCAACGCCAAAGCATAAACCACGGTGCAAGATTTCCCATTTTGGTTGTCGTTCTTGTTTTGTTCGTGATGGCGTACGTGTGTGTGTGTGTGTGAGGTTCTGTTCCGATCACCAGTGCCTTGTTCAGGTTGGCATTTCTCAGCTTTCCACCCGGCTTCCTATTGTTCTTTTGTTTCTAGTTCTTTCCTCTTGGCATGGCTTTTCGCCTTACAGTCGCAGCAAAAACGGTCCCTTTTCTACTGTCTAATTTTTCTTCATTTCCACACACACACATGCTCTTCTGGTGCCACTTCGTTCGACCCCGTTCAACGTTTGCAATCTGTTTGTTTTTCGTTCCCTCCGTTCAAATGGAAGAAAACTGCATTAGTCTCCTTCCCGTCAAATGGCGCCCATGCCTTCGTATTTTCCCCATCATTGCACCAGTGCACGGAGTCACGTTTGAGGCTGGCCAGGTTTTCTTTGGTCACTGACTCACACACACACACACACACACACCAACATAGTCCTTATCTTGGCTCTGTTTTAAATTAGATTTCCCGTCGGTTAAAAATAAATGAAGACAAGTGAAATCCATTCGGTGCACGACCCAGCAGGAGGCATGTTGCACAATACCAAACACGCACACAGCCACACGCTCGAACCATCAGTCGGTGCAATTGTCTGCTTGGGGTGAAAAAAAACCCAACCACATGCTTTCTTCTGCGGCTTGGGAATTGTTTTCTTGGGGGGCGGAACTATTTCTCCCAACTCTTTGCCCGCGCTGGTACGATTACCGGGTGGCACGAACACATGATTACGTGAACTCTTTTTAGTTCGATCTGTATCGATATATTGGAATCAGTTGGTAGATTGAACGGGTTCCTTTTATTCTTTGAGTGAGTTTCTGGTAAGTCTTGCTAGAGTTGCGGATAAACGTGACCAATGGACGGGAAATGCATTTAAAAATCTATAAAGCGCTTTAAATTCTGTGCATGAACTACTTCGATGAACTACGATGCTTGCGAGTTCTGATGGGGATTTAGGTTGTTGGTCGTATGAATTAAATGCACCGGTTAATTATACTATCTTGCAAAAACACTCAAGCGGACATTCAACACTATCTTAGGCTGTTTTAAACAGCAATACAAGAATTATTGCAGGGAACAGCAAAAAACGTATTTCCTTTCCGGAAAGAAATGGTAAAATTAATT
>AXCO02012392.1:0-11303 GCA_000473525.2 Anopheles melas
GTTCCCTGCATTTCCATCCTCTTCTTCTATCTGCCTCCATCGCTTTACTTATTGATCGTCCTGTAAATGTGTGTGTGTATGTGTGAGCGTGTGCCTGTCTGTGTATGTGCTAGTAGCGAATGTATATTATAAACAAAAACGAAACAAGCGTAAACGTTGCAAAAAATATGACACGAATTAAAATGAAACGAAACCAACCCGTTGCATCAACTCACTGTAACTGCTGCCTAATAAAAACGGAACAAAATAACTACAGTAAACAAATCACAAGCTACATCTCTACATCAACAAAGCGTAAATGTTCACACATTTACACAGATGTTGTTCACACTACACACCGGATAAAGCAATACTTGACAAGAGCTAACACTAATAATCATAGTAAAAAGTGTACCAGCATACCTTTCCAAACATTCACACCATCCGAACGCGATCAGTCTCTAAACATACGCGCCAACACACACACACACACACCCACATCCACATACACTGAAACGCAGTCATGTGCGAAAAGCGTATTTATCTTTCTCTCTATCTCACTCTTTAAATCACATTTATCTAGCTTAAGTGGAAGAAAACCAAACAGAGGATTGAAAGAAAGAAACTAGCAGAAAAAAACTAGTGGAAAAGCAATGTAGTAAATAGAAAATGCAGTAGAAAAACAAAATACAAACAAAAAGGCACGGGAGGATGATGAAAATAATGGCATAATTTTTACTTTACATTAATCAATCGAATAAGCTCGAACATTATTGTACAATAAGCAATCGAACATTATTGTACATCCATTATTGGTATCTTTGGTTCTTACTAACAAAAATTTTGTTTTTGGTGAAATGGTTAAGGTTATAGTTTACTTCGATTATGATTACTTAGCTACTAAGCTATTTATTATAATTCATAATTGAATTACATTTTAACGCAATCTATTACAATACTATTGGTATAGAGTATATTGTTCGATATCTTATTCAATTTAAAAAGAGTCAGTTCAAAATTTTGCACCCCTTTTTGAAAATAGAGAGCTTTTGTTAGTATGATTCAAAAGAAATGCAAGTTCATAGTTTTTTTTTCAACTATTTTCTTACACGCTGCTTCAACAACCTCCCCTGAAATATAGAAGAAACAAAACTATATAAATATACATAACCATATACATATATACTACATATATGATCATGTTTAAAACCCACTACTATTAAAACAAAACACACTCACAAACACCCATCTTCAGAGTACAGTAAGTACGCCAATCAGCTCATGTGTGAGTGTGTCTGTGTGTGGGTGTGTAGTCATGCTTTAATTCCAGAAGGCTCCTCACTCACGCGACACTCTCACGTCTACCGCTGCATAAACAAACGTAAGCACTAAACCACTAAACCATTTCAATCCTGGCATTTGCTTCCAGATTTCCTAACACAAACACACGATAGACACAGCAATGTGAAAGTGAAGTAAACATGTTAGACAACTAAACAAGCTGAACAAATCTTTGAGGATAAGCAGGGTTTGCAGAAATATATTGAATGCAATTGATCACCAAAATGAACCAACTAGGCAAACAAACATACAAACAAACTAACAGCATACAGCAACAAACAACAACAACAACAACAACAAAAACACATTAACAACAGCAACCAGTAGAACGCATCTTCAATACAATGAACAACAATCATCAACATCACCACCACAACAACCACCAACAAGGCATTAGGCGTCGTTTGTTTATAATTGTTAAAAGAAAAGAAAAATGGTTTAATGAACAAACAAAAAAAAGAAACAGCGTTACACATTGAAAATGAGATTAAGAAATTAAGGAATAAAAACACAGAAGAAAAAACTGTTGAAAACACTCAATGGCCTTTTACTATGTGCTTATTCTTGTACTTTTATGTTTCTGCTATACTCTGCTCCGTTCGTCTCTTTTACTCGTGCTGTCATACTCTCTTTCTTGCTCTATCTTTCTCTTTGGGTGACTTTCACTCTCTCTCTCCCTATTTTTCTCGAAAACTATTTATGTCTAATTTTCGGTATGACGCGAATATTGTCTAAATACACTTTACATACTATAGTCGGCAACGATCAAATTCATCCACGACACGTCAAAACAGAAACTTCTGTATATCGAACATGGTAAGCTTGTAGCATTTTATGTTTCGTTTTATTTCTAACTGACTTTCTACAAACATATAATCATATTGAAATAATAAGACCACAGCCACACATCAATACCAACACGTGCATGTATGACAATTGATGTACACTTTTGTTTCTGCATATTGAATGGATTGATTAGTTGATTATTTAACTTCACTTTATATATCATAGCCTCCGCAATGAAACAAACAAAAGGGAGTAGTAAGCAAGATGGGAAAAGAAATAGTAGTATCAAATTATCAAGAAGCATCTTTAGAAATTGTAGCTACAATAAAACCAAAACCCCTGCTAAAACAGTAGAAATATTTATACACAGAATGAACAAAAGTAGTGCATTGAAGAACAATTAAACAAGCAGAAAGCAAACACAAACTGCTGAACGTAGCGTGATGTCGATAGAGAAAAATATTGATAGGTGGAAAGAGAGAAAAACACTTAAAATGGGAAGGAGAAGAAGAAGAAGAAAAAGGAGAATAAAATAAAGAAGCAGACGAATTAGAAAAGGAGGAAAAAGTATAAAAACGCAGCACAACGATGAACGAAAATGCAAAGGAAAACAATATACATGTCAATTACTGAGGAAGGAAAGCCGATGGAGAGTTAAGAGTTAATATGCCATGCTCTACCTAAAAGGGTATGCAAACCATATACACACACATATTTAATGCAGCAAAATAGTAGAAAAAAAAAACGAAAAGAATCGTATTGAGAAACGAAAATATTTAAATCTAACCATTCCGGTTTCCCAAACCGTTGTTCTACAGAGGAGAAGTACATGCGAGTTGATAAAGTGTAGTGGAAAGTGTGCGTATTTTTTTCAATTTCGTTTCTTATTTTGATTGTATTTTTGTTCCATGTAGTTGTTTAACAACTCTTTGACCTTTTTGTCCACTGAATTGTTTTACAAATTTAACAAACGTTTTAAAAAGCAGGAATTCTGAATGTATGTTCTTTATTCTATATGTATGTTGTTATTCTCTCTAACAAATTCTACAATCATTTCGCTGGAGGAAAGGAACGTACAGAAACATGATGTCGCAGTAGTGACACCTTTTTTCATCATTCTTTCCTATTCGCTTCGTTGTAAACTATTCTTCTATCCATTTTCTTGTTCAACAAATACTAATGCAGTTCCATATTTCAGCAGAATACCCTAACGATTTATTGTTTCTCTCTCTCTATCTTTCTCTCTTGAAGCACACGGCTATCTTTACTGCAGAAAGATATTTACAACCACTTCACTGAACATACACTAAATGCTAATTATTGCTAACCATCTCTATCTATCGAATCGATTAGTGCTATCTCATGCTTAGAAACAGGGGCAAAAATAAACAGACGAAAGCAAGCGGTCGAACCCTATCAACGGCCCATAAACTTCGAACGTATTGTATAACCTACTTAAAAGAATGTAAACCGTATATCATACTACTTAAACGAAATGAAGCTCTAGTGTTTGAAGAAGCTGCTACCCATATACTTATACTCATCGTTGCAAATCGTAAGCAATGGCACAATAAGAAAGCAAAACAAACCCCAACAGTGCAACTTCACTTCAGCGTAGACTTACTTCTTCTTCTCGTTTGCAAGCGTGATGTATGTAGCAACAGGTGTGTGTAATTAGTTGTTCTGTTTTTACGTTAGCGAGGTTGCAAGAAGTTCATCATTTTCAAGTAAGATATATCAACAAAACAGAAAAGCAAAGCAAAGCAATGAAATGAAGTAAACATATACCACCACCATTGATAAATATGGTTACCGAAAGAGTTGATGAGAAGAAGCGAAGAAAACAGAGAACAAAACAACGCAAAATTAAACACGGAACCAGAAGAAGAAAACAAAACATGTTTAAGGAAAGAACAAAACAAAAACCCAATAACTGTATGTGTTTGTTATTATGTGTGAGTGTGTATGTGTATTAAGTGTGTCGATGTATGTCTGCTATACTGTCATCTTCTGTTGTTCTGTACTGTGTGGGATTTCAGTTATTTTTTTGTATATTATTTTTTTACTATTTTTGTTTGTTTTTTCTTCATAACTATGTCTAAATGTTGATGAATGTGATTGAGTTTCTTCATCGTTGTTCTACTTGATGTTTTTTGCTGTTGTAGGGTATTATTATGATGTAAAGTTTATGTTTTTGTTTTTTTCTTATTTAGTCATTCCATTTTTTTGTTTTCTTTAAAACACATATTTCTAAAATTGTTTAATACTTTATTCTAATTGATGTTCAATTTCTTCATTCGAAAAAATCTGTGCATAAAGGAACTCTGTGTTATATTTGGTATATGATTTTAAAAATTATGGTTGAACTCATGATATGTATGGTAAGGTAGGTAGTCTATCCGAAAGCATGTAAATGAACATTCTTCTCTCTCTCTCTCTCTCTCTCTCTCTCTCTCTCTCTCTCTCTCTCTCTCTCTCTCTCTTTGTGTCTCTCTCTTTCTCCATCTTTCTTTCTCTTTCTCTCTCTTTCTTTCTCTCTGTCTTTCTCTGTCTTTCTCTCTCTATCTCTTTCACTTTCTCTGCCTCTGCCGCTCATGCTGCTCTTTTTATCGATATAAACAAAACACACAATTGAAATAAAACGAACAAAAACACGTACTTTAGTTGGTGTCTATATGTGTCTCTATATATATGTTGTCGGTGGAAAGAAACAATATTGGATGTACAATGTCTCACAAAATGCACACATACACACATACATGTTTCTGGTTCCGATCGTCATTATATCTGTTATTTATTTGCTTTTAATGTATGTGCCAATAACTGTCTCACCTTTCGACCATTTATCGTATTGCCGTCAGTGTTACCGTAAGTGTGCATTAGCTGCTAAATGATCGGTCGTTTCTCAGCTGCTTAATTCTACCTGTTTACTGTACTATCCTTGCTATGCTTCTTTGGGTGTTTAACGTGAGCCTCAAACATTCGATCCGTTTCCACAACAATACAAAACCGTTTGCGCATTTGGTACAGTTTGTTAATTAAATATCTGCCATTTACTGCACCGAGCTTAACAGGTGGTTAGTGAGTACGATTAAACATATTGCAAGCTGTGTTGCCTTCTGAAACCATCACACGATCCATCACAGTTGAATAACAAACCGGCCCGAGCGCACCCGTTGCAGAATGCGTTGCAATTTTCACAGCGCCAACTGCCGAACTGAGTCATTAAAGCAAACACCTGAACCACCTGAACACCGCCGCTACGAATGGTCTGATATAAGCTGATAAGTTAGAGGAAAAGTTTTAAACGTGTTCCCCGTTTCTGCCCGCCTGTAGCCAAAACAAACCCCGGCCCAAATTCCACCACAGGAAATAGAACCCGTAGCAAGCTAATTACCTGGCAAAGCAACTAACACGACCAGCAGTAGTAGCATTAGTAGCAGTAGCAGTACCAATATTGAACGTTACCCTCTCCCCCTAGCTGTAGAATAATCGAGTACTGAGCACGCATTGTTGAGAGTGGTAAAGTGCAGACGGCAGAAGTGATGAAATTCGTAAAAGCAATCGTAAACATAGAAAAAAACCAAACCTGAACCAACATATTATATGTTAAATGCAAAAAAAAAATGAAAAGAAGCTACTGCAGCTAAATAATGCACAAAACAATGGATTTTGAAACCGCACCTGATGGATTGATGATAGAGTAAGCAAAGCGAAGTAGCTGCGGTAATGATAAAATAAACTAGTTGAAATGTAAAGGGTGAACGCACACAGTTTTGCTGTGATTCCATATTGAACAGGATACTCTCTTCCTTCTTGCTAGTGCATGCCCATGAAACATATCTAGCAATTGCAGCGCGATTGCAACACCTCTCAGTCACCTAATCTCAGTCAACCGTTTTACCAATTATCAGGTTTTTCTAATCACCGAACTAATTATCATCAATTTACTCTATGATATCTCTGTAGTCTACTGTAAGTCCCATTTTAGCATGAGCAACCAAACAAGTCACCGAAATACTGCAAACAGACAACGACATACCGTACTTAGAAGTAAGCATAGAGGCAAGCAAACCAAACAAGCAACATCCAACCCCCCCCCTCTCCACCTCCTTCTTTTTAGTAAACCCAAGTGATAATGAATAAACAAAATGTAAGTGCAACTAGAGTGTGCTTCGGTAAGGATAGGTAAGATGCTGACAAGACACCGATTAAATGAAGAGGCTGAAAATAGACAACGCGACTAGCACGCACAGTGTCGGGGTGATCCCGCCCCACTTAGTAATGGAAACGTAGTCCTTGTATTACAATAGCGAAACATTGACTAAATTAACCCCACTAAACAACTCTTTGTGAGGGGCAGCATACACGACCTCACAAATCTTACAATGGTTCAGATGCAATCTGCTAACCCGATTCGAAACTTTACCACCATGCCGCCGCCGCCAGGAAATTCACCATGGGGGCAAGGGCAGAACGTCACCTCGTCGTAGTTATTGTTGATACATATATACGCTACAATTAATATACATAATGGCATACCTACTTACATACGAAATGGTGTACCTTTCCGCGTTTATCGTCTGCACACAGCTCCACCACCACCACCACCATACAACCACGATCGCCATGACAATGTCGACCTCTCACCCTTTGAACGCACTATACAGTGAAAAACTACACGCAAACTTAAACGGAACACTAACGAACGTTTTCGAACGTTCGAGCAATAAACTGGCACGAATGATTTCCGGCTCATCGTCTAAGACTGAACGCTTTGTGCCTGCTATCGGATCGAAATCGAATGGGACGCCATTTTCGCACCGATCGGAGGCACAGAGTCGGAAGGGACGACAGGCTAGCCCGTAAGCAAACAGCAGCAGGCGTTGCCTCAGTTTTGATAGGTATTCGAGTGAAACTTACCTGACATCGCTTCCGAGCGGAACGGCACACTAGTAAACGGACCGTACTACACTGACCGTAGCACACGCTTGACGGATTGATGTTTGCTTTCTTTTTTGTGTTTTCATTTACCATTTCCGTTGAAACGCAGACACATTGCAACGACATTCAACATTCGCATGTAGAGAGCTGTGTGCAGGAGAGATAAAATGAAATGATAAAATTAGATTTACTGCAACTGTTTTTAATGAAACTTCATAATGTTTAACAATAAGAGCTATGCAAAAGCATTTACTCCCCCGCATGGATGGATGGTGACGATACATTCTAAAAATAATAACACTTAAAGCACTGCTGTAAAACATGAATTAAGTTTCCATTGCATCGTTTCAAAAGAAGTAGCGTGCAATAGAGTGAAGTCATGCAAGACTTGAGCAACCGTTTTTAATTCTCCAGTATCCGAACAGGAGCCATTAAGTTGTGCATGTGCTGAATAATGTCGAAGCGAAAACCATCTTCAAACTGTTAAACAAAGTTGAACAGCATACGCACTGCTAGACAAAACAAAAATGCTTTCAGTGAACAGGAAGAACGATCATCGAGTTAATAGTTCTAAAACTTATGATAAAATTAAAACAAATGAAAAAAAAAACAAACTTATATGTAAACTTATTCCCAATTTGAAAAGGAAAAGACAAACCAGAGAGTAATGATAAAGTGAACCGACTAGCAAACAAAAAAAAAGTAGCAAATCAAAGACATGAAATAAAGAAGAAAAAATGGGCTTTATCCCCACTGTATCTGCTCCAATGGAGCTTTCCTCTGTGTAGGAACACACGTACCCACACACCACCCACCTGCACACACACACACACACACACACACAGATAGTGTTCCACCATGACAGTGCAGTATGTATATCAGTATGTAAACACTAGTTACACCATTTTACGAACGTGATTCAATAAAATCAAATGCCATATCGAACCTTTTTAGTGTGCTTGTTTTTTTCGCCAGAGATCGAATCAGACAAGCGCGTGACATCAATCACGTAATTTACTAACGACACTTCATGGTTGGTGTTAATGGAACACTTTCACTATGCAATTAATCTTGTGTATTCAGCATGTTTGATCATTCATTACCATTCTTCGTCCACTTAACATAATTGTAATCAAGACACATGATGACACCATTTCACCGTACATGTGGCCTGTCTGTTACAGCTGCAATCGTGTAGCAAATGTATAGCACGTTCAACAACAGGTTTCACAATGATCTTGTCGTGTTTTAGAGATGGTATTATTTTTTATACATCGCATGGTATTGTATACGGCGTATATTTGGTATTAGTGGGCATTAGCGTTCGGCAACTGCGTGTGCTGAAGAAGCTGAGGTGAAAAACGAATCGAGCTTTCGTCATGGAGACGCCTAGTGTTTCGTTGAGTGTAGTGGTACGTGTATTTGAAATATCATGACCTTCGAACCAACGATTAGGACCAACTGAAAACCAAAAAATATCTAATACATGCATATTACGATGCTTCAGGTTCATTATTTGTAAAACTAATAAGTATCAGATGGAATAAGATTTTTACAATGTTTCTAGTCATTACAGTGAAGTTAAAAGAAATGTCAAATTAGATCTCAGCAGATGGAAAAGCCCATAGTATGCAACCCCGCACAATGCGTCCTCGAAACTCGCTGTTGATGTCGTTGTTCTAAGTTACGACCGTTCTAAGGTAGCAGAACTCCTCTACTGTCACGAGACTCGAGAGTTCCGGACGACGAGAACGAGAACGTCCGGCGACCAGTTATTTCGTCTTCGACGCATTGACTCTCAACCCAATTCTGGTTGCTTCACATTTCAGTTTGGAGTGCGTTGCGGCCTGTGATCATAGCTACTATAGCGTCCTAAGCGGACATGCCGGAGATTTATTCAGTACCACCCATCCGGGTAATTTTGTGGTTTTAATCCGAGTTTATATAGAAAAAAAGGAGATGAACCTCAGAAACCACTTTATTGATATTCGTCCGCAAACATATGGTTTTAATTGGGGCCCTATTTGTTTCTACCCATATTACCCAAGCACGGCTGGACTACAGTATCAACAGCTTAGTGATTAGTAGTGAGATTGCTTATAGGGAGCTGCAGCACCTCTCTCTCTCGCTCTCTCTCTCTCTCTCTCTCTCTCTCTATCTCTCTTTCTCTCTCTCTCTCTCTCTCTCTCTCTCTCTCTCTCTCTCTCTCTCTCTCTTTGTCTCTCTCTCTATCTCTCTTTCTCTCTCTTTCTCTCTCTCTTTCTTTCTCTGTTTCTCTCTTTCTCTCTTGATTTTTACTTTAACGCATTTTTGTTTGAGCGCCGGTATGCATTTTGCGCACCTTTCGCGTCACCGTAAATCACTTAACGCGAACTTAGCGAGTTATGATTGTGTTCATTTAGGTTTAGAATTATTCTAAGCGATTTTTTTCGAACAAAAGCAGGATGCAGCTCATGTGTAACTTGGTTTTTGGTAGAATGATCATTTTAATTAATTCACACTTCTACAACCAACACCAAAAACCTCAAACGCTTGTAAATGGCTCTTTAGACAAACGAGTCTAGCTACTTCTGAGAAGTGTACTGCCGGGCTGAGGCTCAGCTATTGACTTCTTCGTTTGGCCGCCTTTACAAAGCAACTTGACTCCCTTTTGCAATCTTGAGCATCTCTTCGTACGCCCCAAACAGTCGATTCCAATACCGGTGAACGGAGACTTACTCGGCAAAAAGTGGTATTTTTCATAGTTGATAATGATTGTGTGAGGCTGAGTAGTTTTTGTTTGTTTGAATAGTTTAGCAAGGCTTTGGCTCCAACGGAGTTCTTTCGCCACAGTAGTACCAGCATCTTGCTTCGCCTGTTTAACGGTTTAATCTATCACCACACACATTACCCTCTTTTGTGTGTTTATTCAGCAACGTGTTCAGCAAATGATCGAGATGGACAGTACATCCACCATCAGCGGTAGCAGGAAACAAATTTAAAAGCACAAAACATTCCATTACGCACGTTGCCATGTGTCGCCATCTATCACTACTATCCGTCTCGTGTACTAACTGTCTCCCTTTGCGCTCTTGCCACTTACTTGTTGTTCAATCAGCATCAATCCAAACACAACAAAGAATCATCATCAGCTGTCTCTCACGGGTTCGATGCAGTTGAGAACGGGATGATGGCTGATGGGCAACGAGAGACACGGACACACGGTGTCGCCGAAGACTGTGTTGCTCTGTGTTGAAGCACGGAAATAGAAAAACACTATTGCACTTCGGCGTTGCAACGCTAACTTATCTTTTGTTCAGCACAAATTTAGGGCACTTAAAAACCAAGACACGTTACACCCGAGGTGCGTCACTTACATTCATTTGTTTGCACTCGACCGTTTAATTATACGATCATTACTTCCGCTTTTTCGGACGAACGGCTTGGAAGCTATCAATTTGTTTTCTCTCTCTTTTGTGGATTGATTGATGTTGATGTACGCACTTATTGATGACTGTATTATTTCCAATAAGAGAAACACTTCAGATTTGGAAAAATAATCACGAAATCAACAAATTAAAAAGCTTTCGTTCACACCCAAATATGCCCAACTTTATACCCACTGTTCTAGGGCAACAGACTGGCGTACAAACAAAAGTAACAGTTTTGCGAGACACGGGATCTTTGCCCGGAATCGATCACTGGTGGTTTTTGATCTTCCTGTTTATTTTAAACTTCATCTTCAGTGCTCATATCCCTTCCCTCTTGTGGGTTCTTTCTTGATATGTTATGTTTGTTTTACGTTGCTCGTTCATTCACTCGTACACACTTTTACTGTATATGTTGTAGTAATTCGTTCAACTCTCCTCGATTGCTTCTTATTTCTGGAGTTTAACGTATTATATACACGCGCGCGCGCGCGCAAATACACAGGTTCCGTTAGTAAGCTCAACCGCTAGCTGGAGTATCGATGGATGGTAAATCTGTACCAGTTCGCTGTTAAAACGCGTCTGAACACGAAGGCTCCATCGCAACACTGAGATTCGCTTGCACGGACGAACGGACGCTGCATTCCCCTTTCTAAAACCGATACCGCTTTACTGGTTGTGATGAAAGCATTAAAAAAACACCGTCCAACGTCGAAAACATCGACCGCTGCTTGGTGGGATCTACGTTCGTTTAAGCGTGTATATGTTTGCCGAGACAAAGGACAGGTTCGCCGTTTTTCTACTCGCGCAAGTCTTTCGATTGAGACGCTGATGAGAAAGCCGCTC
>AXCO02012403.1:0-10999 GCA_000473525.2 Anopheles melas
GGGGTGTTCTCCCCCCCCCCCCCCCCCCCCCCCCCCACTGCACCGCCGCCGGTCACGACGATCACTTTAGGCTGTGATCGCAACGTGATATGGAGAGGAATAAGGGAGGCGGTCTGGGCCTAGCTTAACCTAGCTTCCACGACATCCGGCTGCAGCGTCTTCCAGTGGACTAATTATAAGCCATGGTTGGTCAACATTTCTGCACTTTGCTCATCAACGCGTTATTGCATTTTTAATGAGCCAACACGCGCAGCACCGCTGCCCGTGTCGGTGGACGTGGGAGAACCTGCGTGAGGTGGACGGGTGCGTGCGTGTGCGATCATGGGGTGATCTTTTGCTTTGGGATCTGGAAACCCTGGGTCGCGACGAGCCCGGCCGGGCGGCAGGGAAACACACGGTTCAATTGTGGACGAAGCGCCCGCGCAAAATCCCCCTTGGCAAGGCCTCTCGCTCGGGGCTCGGGGAGTGTAGCGCGCAGGTCAACAAGACTTTTATCGTACCAGCTGGATGAGCTGGAAAGTGTTTTGATTGACCGGTCGGGGAAGGAGAGGAAGGAGTTTGCAGCAGTTCGCCGCACGCTAACCAGTAGCCTCCCCCCGGCCTGTGCTCATTGCGCACATTTTATTGAACAGCGTTAGCAGTCAAATAATTTACTTAACATTTCTATTGCCCAAGCCTAGCAGGGCGTCCTATTAACGTGCCGACGCGGGCCCAGAGAGTGGACGCAGCGCGTGTGAGCATTTAACATATCATCTTTAACATTTTAAGCATCGTTGCACCACATGCCAACGCTAGGACCGGTGCCAGTGCAGCCCTGTGTACTAAGGTTTCGGTGGACCCCTGTCCGTACCAAAGGGGCTGACACCGAAACAATGAGTGCCAGACATAGATTCGCACGAGTATCGGGGTGGGAACCTTCCCGCCCGACGCGAACCGTTAGCCGGTGCATTTTATTGTCCTCGGTGTGTCGAGTAAGAGCAGAAAAATGGAGAATATTAGCCCCTGAACGGATGCCACCGTCGTTTGATGCATCGCAAGGGCATCTCGGCACTGGCCCAGCGATGATGTTTCTTGATGCACATTTACAAAGTGTACTGTGCCGCAATCCAAGCACAATCAGAACCGTTGGGAGGGACTGCAGTTTTACGATCCACGAGCTTTGAACTAGTTTTTGGCCTGGTAGAACCTACAGCAACTGGTTTCAGTTGCATTGCGCCCAAGTGGACCGAGTTGTAAGCGGATGTGCATCAAACTTCCGCGACCAAACTACTCCAGGGCATTGCTTGAATTAATGTTTCTATTTTGTGCATTTATTGTAGCAATTTTCGTTACAAATCCTCACTAAACTGCTCACAATCTTATCTGCGATCTATGTTTAGATTGTTTAGTTGACTCATCGTTTTCATTGAGTATGTGATCTTTTCAAGTAGAAATATAACAAAGGAGAAAACAAATCCAGCTGCAAAAGAGTTAAAGCATATTATTTGGCGTCATAAATGTACGCTGTTTGTGCATTATTACCGGCGAGGATTGTGAAAGGCGCTGTTACACCAGCGAGGACAACGGGATGCACCAAAGGTCCGCCCTGACAAGTTGGCTGATCACTGCTGTATGTTTTTAAAAGCCTTTTTATCAATCCTATCTCTGTAGCTCTCGTAAGACTACGGTTATCAAGATAAATAAGAAGAAATTCTAAATTAAAAACTAAACTTGTTAGACAACAAAACCATAATTATTGTATTTTGAATTATATTACGTGATTTTGAACTGCTCAGCGTACATGCTTCCCTGCGGTACCACAAAGCTCATCAATGGCAGCTCAGTGTACAAGCCTTTCATCTGCATACATCCGGCGTACAGGTATCGTAAAGGGGAGTTAAAGAAAAATATGATAAATAAAAGGTTAAGCGACAAATTGCATTGCGACCACCTTGCGACGCCAGACAGGAAGTGTGTGATGTCCGGGAACAGTGAAAGTTACCCGGACAATCGATCCTGGGTAATATGAGACGCTGAAGGCTGCGTCAAACCTCCTGCTTACCGTGCGCAGTTCGCATATTTCGTGCGCATCAAAGTGGCTGGCTATCGCTCGGAAGGCTTCGGTCAGTTCACAGTGAAATGCGTAACCACCCAGCTTCAGCAGCTGAACAGCTGTGCGGACATCTGCGTAGATACGATCGGAAGTCATCGCGCCCGGTACCCTAGCGTGCTGCTGATCGTAAAGGATGTAAATGTATAAGTGGATGTAATTTGGTAATTAATTCCAATATAAGATACCCGTACAAACTGTTGCATTAAACCGCCAGTGCCATTATCCTGCAATGGAGAGTTGTAGTTAATTTGTGCTATTAATCGAACTGATAGCGTTTGCCCGTACCACCGCAAGTGCCCGATTGTACGAATCGTTGGCGAACATCACGGCGAGCGGCGCATTGAGCAGCTGATCGATCGTTGCTGGGCCCTGGTTGGAGCTGCTAAGCAATTCCCCGACGATCGATGCGGTGTAATAGTTGTACAGTAGGAAAGCCATAATCAGCACCGCGTACAGCACGATTCGCAGCGAAATGTATGCCGAACTCTGCGCGGTACCTTGCTGAGCAATCAAACCGATCGTGTCAATTAGGTAGTGATTGCGAGCGCGGGACGATAGCTCAGCATGAAATATTGCTATGCATTGCAAAACGCCCAGAACGAGGGCCAATACTGAGGCGACGGAGTACCACGTAGTGTCGGTAAATGGTGATAAGTAGCTCGTTTCTCTCGTTGCACCGTTCAGCTCTGGCGTGAGACGAAATATGAAGCCCAACCTATTGCAGGGATGGGAAGAAACACTTTAAGATGAATGATAACTAGAGCCACTTTACTGTAATTACCCATAAGTCCAAGATTGTAACAATATTCGAGCGTTTAAAGGTTTGTCTTGCAAGCTCTGAAAAACTCCGGATGCTACAACGTCATAGGATGGAGTAACTTCCGAACGTTCCAGGCTAGAGTACTGATATTCTACCCTAAAAAAAGATAAACGGCTAACAAGCAAGAAGTTCCAAACATATTTGTTTGTAAAATGCTTACGAAAAGTTATGCTCTTCTTGTAGAAAGTTCAGCAAAGCATGGTGGAATAGTTCATGTCCGAGAGCTTCACTCGTATTGACACAATACATATGGTTTAGCTTCGTTTTAAGCATATCCGATGTCGGGAGCTACAAGAAATTCCAAAGACTTTCTAAATATGGCCTGACTAAATTATGTCACAATCAAAAAAAGACCTTACCATAAACAAACCACGCAGCATCGTTTGATGTAAATTCTTTCTTAATTTCACTTTGCTGAATCCATCAATAATATGAAGTCCTGACGTTTGCCTCCAATGTCCGGCCTGAGTCATTTGAAACGTTTCACAACGCTTATCGCTTAATGCGAAAAGATCTATAAGATGGTACAAGCAACCGTTTGCTGCTTTCTGTAGCCACAGCACATCTGAATCTAGACGCAAACAGAACGGTTTCTTCTGGTCCAGCAAAAGATCTTGAAGTTTGTATTCGTTTGCGATGAACAACCAAGCGTATGATCCGTTGAACTTGTCCTGAAACTCAACCTGTTTTATTGTTAGTATTAAAATAGTGTTTCATAGTGTAGAAGAGGTTACGTTACTACGATCTGATTACCGTTTGAATGTTCTTCCGTACGGTAGAGCAATCAATATCCGCAATAATTGTATACGAATTAGGCGAACTTGATGCAAAGGATGGTATCTTCGAAAATGTATCGTTAGAAGTGTAATGCATTGATTGTACGAACACACCAGTAAGCATTAGATCATTAGCAAGGGGCACAAACTCTAGAAAGAGCATTTAATCACTTGAGTTTTAAGATTTATCAAATACACTTCACGAAACTTACCATCGTTACAGCCCATAATCATAACACGTTGCGATTTTTTGTATGCTAAAATATCCTTTATCATTCGTCCGTCAAAGCTTGAGGTCCAAGCGAGATTTACACATGCAAATACTAACAGCGTGAATGCAAACATTATGTTGTGAATAGCAATTCTTTGCAAGCTGGTCAAACAACAGCATCGAAATGAGTTTACAGTCTAAAATATCCGCTTATAAGTGCAAACAGATTGTAGTCGTATCAATCATAATTGCGCAATTATATCATTCATCATCAAGTTTGATCAATGATTGACGTGAAATTACCATTGTGAGCTATTTGTTAAATATGTATCAAGCGGGCTCTGTTTTTTTTTACTGCACTATTTGCTCAATAAAAAAGACCAACATCCTCTACGCCTCATCCGAACCCTTGCAGAAGCACATACACACACACACACACAAAGCAACAATGATACGGCGGGATACATTTCTACTGTAACGGGTCCCCCGGTCGGATTGTACGGCGCCGCTGTACGCTTTCCCGTTTTTCCACCAGATAAATTAACCCCGATAGTGCGATGCCGACTGCAAAAACAAAAAAATGGAAAGAAACATAGAAATAAAACAGGTCACAAATCCCAACGCAGCATTAGCATTAGCGAGCCGGCATGATGGCCACGGCCTGCACCAGCCACGGCGTCTTTTGGCGTCTTTTACAACCTCCCAATATAATAAACGCTAGCGAAACCTCCGTCAGCTCCACCGAGTAGACCGTTGCACTTCCTTGGCAGATTGGTTTCGCTATTTTGTGGATCCTATAAATCCGCTTTACGATTCCCGTTTCCTGTGCCCGCATCAAGCTTTCGGGAGGGTGTTTTCGGGTGGGAAAAGAGGTGGGCAGTAGGGTGTAAGATGCAAACCGAAAGATGAAAACAAACAAACAAAGAAGGGAGGGTGGATAACTCCATCAAACTTACGTGATCTTGAAGAGCTCGCTGTACATGCTGTGTTTCGGCAGCACGAACGCCATCACTCGTATGTCGTACCGGTACAATCCTTCAACCTGGTGTACAATCAAAAGGCCAGATTTTGATACAGATTTATCCAACAACTATCAGACGGGGTTCGTCGCTTGCTGCTACCAAAAGCGGGACCGTTTACCGTTCGCAGCTCGCATATCTCGTTGGCGGTGAACTGATTGGCGATCGCGGGATAAACCTCTGTCAGCTCGCAGTGCAGCACGTGTCCGCCGCGTCTCAGATACGGTACCGCATGCTCGACGTCCGTAAACAGGGGCAGATCGTTGGGTGACCGTGGCGGCAACGCTTTGCGCTCGTGCATCCGTGTGCTGTACGGCAGCGTTTGTTCCTGGGCAGTGTGAACAAAAATGAACACGTTAGTCGCAAGTCACCAAACGACCAACGACTCGCCGACGACCAGCGTGTAACGATCTCTAGCGATAGCGCAAAATGGCGATAGCTGTGAGGCTCACCCGCAACAGTATCCGATGATAGCCCGTGTCGGTCAGGGACAGTAGCAGCGGGCTGTCGATCACCTGCGCGATCGTTTCCGGGCCAATCATCTGCGAGCTGAGCAGCCCGCTGACCACCGTGGAGGTGTAGTAGTTGTACAGCACCAAATTAGCGACGAGCAGCACGATCACGGCGACGCGCGTCGGCACCAGGCGCGAAACGTTCGGCACACCTTGCTGGGCGACGCACGCCATCACGTCCAGCACGTACGCCATCGTAGCGCGCGTGTTTCGCTCGTCCACGGACAGCCGGGCAAGATACTGCAGCACCAGCACCGACAGGGCGAGCGATAGGAGCAGCGCCACCCAGACCGGGAGCGAAAATGGAGCAACGAAACCGTTTCCTTCCGATTTGCTCCCAATGTCCGGTGTGATTTTGTAGATGAAACCCGTTCTGCAACGAGACAGTGGGTTAACGATTTTATGTTAGCTAGACCCGGGCGGGTTTTTGCCCCTCCCCCCCACCTTACTCGAAGGCCCAGCTGTAGTGGATCGAGTCCAGTTCCGGCTGGCGGCTCAGCCGCATGATGATACCGGTCGCGGCGACATCCGTTTCGTGGCGCTGCACCACACCGAGCAGCCCCAGTCGATAGCCGGAGCGTAAGCGGCCGGCCCAGCCGCGCGTTGGACGAAATTTGATGCTTGGAGAAGGAGTTTGAAAACGGGATTAAAGAATAAGCGCTGGAGGAAGCTGCTCGAACGGACTTACGTGAAGTTGTGAAAATCTCGCAACACGACCAGCAGCGCGTAATGATACTTAACGAACGCGACGATGCCCTTGGTCAGTCCCGGTTCACCCAACAGCTGATCGACCTTGCCCGATGTTACATTTTCTCGATCGATCTAAAAAAAGAGCAATGCACCAATGACCTAAATTGCATCAATATGCCTCTCTCTCTCTATCAAGTGCTAACCACGGTAACTCCCCGGAGCTGCAGGAAGTTAAAGTTTTGCCGAATCTTGTACGGGCTGTAGTTGGGCGTCAGGCGGAAGCCACCGTCAGCGCTCCACGTTCCCAGCAGCGTTTGGAAGATATCTTTACAAAGATGGCGACCCTTGGAGTAGATATCGAACAGATTAAACACCCCTCGATGGTCGGTAGTTTCAATGGCGGTAACAAGATCCGAGTTCATCTGAATTCCGGCCGTGTTCCAGAGCACTCTCGGCAGCAGGTCGCCACGGTCGGCTGTTCTGTTGTGAGATAGTAGCAGCCAGCTGACGGTGTTGTTCATGTAGCGATGTTTGGAGACCTACAAAGATAAAGCAAAAAAAAAACAGCAAACAACAAATCGAGTGGCAAAAAGATTTGCCCAGAGAGCGCTCCCAGGGGCTTACTTCCTCCAGAAGATTCGGCGCTCCCGGGCAAGCAAAGTCGAGCACGGCACACAGTTTGGCGTGCTGGCGAGGTGTGAACAAGGCTCGGACTACTACGTTCGATAGCGTGCTGTTTGCGGATATGTCGACGAAGCGAACGAGCGTGCTGCTATTGTGGGAAAGTTTTAGCACTTGGGCACGATCGAACGCAGAGGAGTGGCAATCGAAAATGATGGCATGGTGGCAGTGTTTGAGTGTAACAAAATCGACCAACAAACGGTCAGTAGTGCGGTGATGCACTCCTACTGTAAGCTTAGTCAACATAGCTGCAAATAGTACTACGCTGGGACGCATGATGCACTGTACTAAGTGTGTAATATCACTGTCATTTGAATTCGAACTGATTGCCATACTTTTGTACGTCCGGGTATTCATGATGCGATGTTGATTGACAGCATAAACCAACGTACTAACTTATTCAAACGTAAATTTCTAATTGCTTGATTGCATAACTGCGCTCTCTTTCTGCGGTTCCACGGAGAAAGAAACTTCCTTTTTAGTACAATGTTTTGAATCCGTTAACTTTAACGACTCCTGCGACACTTGCTGCGTCTAGATGCAGTCCCTCCGTTCGTCCAGATTATTGCAGCTGTTGATGGGATAATAATGGTATGCGCGACTGGGATAATAGCCACACTCGGGCCAATTGCCAATGACGTACGGCAAGGTGAAAGAACACGGTCTGCACGTGACCTTCCGTCGTTAATGTAGATAACACTGGGAGCAAAACAAAAAGGCAACTACACTTGAGTTCTTCAGCCCTCACCATCGTCGCCTTAAAGATTCGTTTCGTGCTTTTTTTTCCTCCTCCTGTCGCTCTCTGGTGTAAGCTGTTCAGACCTAGAACGCTTTGCACAAGCTCTCTCACGCGCGCGCGCGACATATGCCGTTCAAATTCTGCCACCCTTGCCAACCTTGACCAGCTCCATCATCCCATCTGGCCGCACCAAACCGCAAACCAACGAATGGTCCAGTGGCCAGTTGTGCAGCGCTGCTAGCGGATGCAACTTGCGGTGAATATAATAAAATTATAATTTTTATTACACATCCTTTGTTTTGTCATCCATAAGCCTAGCCCGGTGTCGGTGTCATTGACGCCGGCTTTGGCCGGCCGGGTGCGTTCGGGATCGGGTCGAAAACGTTCGATCACTTTTATACCCCGCGCCAGAGTCACCTTGAGCCAGCCGGACCAGAACCGGACGTGTGTGGAAACGCACCACCCGACCGCTGCGACTGGCACTGGGCAGTGGCTGGCTGTTCCTTCGCTTCGCTTTTTACCGCTTCCCCCTTGCCCGTTTACGGACGGCCTGTTGGGTTTTTCTTCTCCTCTCCATGTGACATTATACATAATTATATGCAAAAGATTGACATGGTCGAAATAGACCCGGGCGAGCTACCTGCAGCCGCAGCACGGTCAAGCGACAAGTAGTCGTGCGAAAGAAAAGACATCCTTTGCCAAGGGTGAACGGGTGCTGATGTGTGGATCGCACTATTAAAAATGCAAATGTAATGTGATGTAAGAACTAGGTACGAACATTTATAAGGCAAAATTTGCATCCACTCCGAACGCCAAAGGTACCCGTTTATAATTGGTGACTTATTTTATAAAAAAACAAAAACTGCCCGGGAACGATCGCTTTCCGTGATTGTTGTGGCAGCTCATTTAGTGTGTGTTTAAAGGCGCTTCCGAGCATTCGCTTTATGGGTTTGCAATTTTATACCTATGGCCGTAAAAATGGGGAAGTTGCTATAAACAAAAAGCTTCTAATGTTATATTGCACACCCGCACATTCTGTCGAACAATCACATTTAGCGGGGTTACAATATTTATTTCTGCGGTCACCGTGCACACCAGACACAACGATTGACCGTGGCGATGTAACGATGAGGCAAACGATTGTAGGCCAGCCCAGACGGTTTCAGCTAGCAAATGAGAAGCCGGCACGCATTCCCAGCGCAGTTATGGGAGAGTGATTTTCCCGCTTCACACGGTGCGCGCTCGGGCGAGGAAAATAACTGGCAATTGTGTCTGGGAAAGAGGCATCGTTGCGGAAAGCGGAAGGTTCTACCCGTTCGGAGGTAAAACTGAAGAAACCAGAGTGCGGAAAAGGGGTTTATTGTGTAGCAGACGGTAGCAAAAGTTGCGAAACAACGCACGCCGGGATCATGGGTGGCATCAACACGTTTTCCCCAGGCTGCATTCCGTTTTGGCGACGATTCCCTGTTCCATTTGTGCTCCAAGTATTTGTGTCAGTAAGTGAGCGGCCCGAGCGTGGAATGACAGTTGTTCGATGGAGAATGCGTATCAATTCCAGTCCACACGTGCCGTCACGCAGTGATTACCTGGATAAAGGCGCTGGGGGAAGGCGATAAGCTTGAATGTCCATCTATTGGAAGTGGAATTCAGGATATTGCTCTCAAAAGTTTGCTAGATGCTGCTAGATTGATTCTACTTGAAAGTAGCACAACTTGCAGCATTTCTAAAGGAGCTAGATCAGAGATGTCCCACTGTTTTTTTTTTTGTATTTCTGCTTCTACAGTACATGAAGTATCAAGAGATTTTCCAATTCGCAGATGTCTTTTTAAAGAAAAACAGGTATGTTTTAAAAGAAACAACTGACTCCTTTAGCTTCAAAAATATAAAAAGATCGTAAATGTCCGGAATTAACTGATACATATGCTGTGTGTGTGGTTTTGGAACATTATTTTTTTTATTAAATGCTAGGCAAACAAGGTTCCCCTCTAGGTTCTTGGTGACCAAAAGAGCATTTTTTGTAAGGAAAATGCTTTAGAAAAAAAACGTTTAGAAAAGAAAAAGTTTTGAAATTGGTTGGAATCAGAGGTCAGCTCAAACGCGTGTTACTTTTGATAGGATGTTACGAATGATTTCAAGTTTTCCATGAGGCAGCATCAAGGTGACTAGATATTAGAGATGCACAAGTTGAGCTAATATTTCTGATTTTGGTCACCATAAAAAAAGATGCCGTTTGGCCGGAAAAGAGATTATGTGGAGATTGCAAGGAAGCAAGTTTTTAACGTACGTAAATGCTGTTCACAATCAATAGCAGCTTAAAAATATTTATGATTAAAATCACCCCAATATCAACATAAAATTGACTATCCTGCCATGAATAAACCAACATAGGAGTCCTTTCCGTTTTAAGTTGGTAAGCCAAAATTTCAGCCTGTTAGCTGTTTGCATTGTATAGCAGTTTTCGAGCAGCTATCTAAGTGGGTATAATAAACGGGTAGGCTTATCAAAAGGTGTATGAATTTAGAATGCTGATTTTTATTGTTTTTGAATGAGGATTTTAAGAGTGTTTTCTGTATTCGTCAAGCCTCCAGGAAGCTTGTATGAACAAAAATTTCACCCAACCTTTCTAAAAGTGATATTCAAATTTTTTTTTATAAAAAAAACATGCTATGAGACCACCTGGACTAAATCTCCTTTGATTCTAAATTCCATCACCAGATCTCTTTAATGCCCCTTGGGATAAATGTAAACACCACTTTGTTTTGCCATTTTTCGAGCAGGTACTCGAATCTAACTCTAGCTTTGAGGCTAGAATAATCTGGACTGAAAATTGCAGGATAGTTTTGTCTTTGGTTTTGTATGGAGTGTTTGCATGATTTCAGCCTCCAACTGTCAAACTCCATAAAAAAACTGACTAGAATCGTGAAGGGTCCCATACTTAGTTATTGCCAGTTGCTGCTATTACTTTTGCGTTAGCCTGTTAGCTGTCAAAAAATTTGAAAATATGAGATGCCTTTGGTCAAATGAACATAATCTCCTACAAACGTCCTTTGGTAACATGTTTCTTAGTTTTAGTAAAATTAATCTTGCATTAAAGTTTTTACTATTGTAACGAAACTGTTATCCCAATAGGAAATGGAAGGAACTGCAAACGATCCGATTTTTTTAAAACATATAAAATCATATAAGAACTAGCCTCGTGCTACTATTTAAAGAGTTTGAAATCGCTGAGCTAGATAAATAAAATGATTCGAGATAATGATAAGAATCCATCTTTCTTGTGCAGAATCGAACAACTCGCAGCGATTACGACCGCTAGAGCACGGTAAGCCATAACTCATCGCTGAAGAAATATATCAACGCTCGCACGGCCAAACCACCACCGTATTTGATACAGGGTTTCTCAAGCCAGCTCAACATCGTAACACTATTTTTCGAAGACGTTAAACGATTGTCATCATC
>AXCO02012409.1:0-11550 GCA_000473525.2 Anopheles melas
AACCACCCAGAAACTCCGGTCACACCAATGACACTGCCACTGACAGCAGATTAGGTTCTAAATATAATGATTATGAAACGATGAAAAATGTACCATTGGCGCGCCGGAGCGTTTCGCGGCCCGTTCGTCGTCGGTACCCGCACATCATCAATCAACGGAAAATTAATGAAAAATGTGGATTACTACTGCTACTACTCCCACGGCCAGAGACGTGGGTGCGATGCGGTGAACTTTTCGGCAAAATGGTAAGCTTTTTGGCGCTATCGCTTTCGGTCGATTTGTAGCCGAAATTGGTTTACGTTTTTCACGAGCAATGGTTCGCGGCGCGCCAAACACATACAACAACACATTAGTCAAATGTTTGATTTCTTAATCGGAGTGTAATGGTTTGTTTAAAGCATGGGCAGTGTTTGTTGTCTCGGCGAGGGTTATTTGTGGACATGTATAGTCGTGGCATTCATTATTGGAATCATTTCATGTTTGTTCCAAGGTTGAACAGCTATGTTTCTCGGATCTTAGTATAATATTTACTGTAACAAAAATAAACATATAACATGGAAACAGTATTATTGAAAAAAAATAACCTGAAACCAACAAGATCCAGTACTCCATCAAACATTATGAACCTTTAAACAAAGCCCACGATCAAATTGCCATCAAGTATTTTAAGAATGGAATTATAAATGGTACTGTTTTACATGAACAATCAGTCATTGGAAGTTATTGTGCTATTGGTTTTTGCTCGCAGGCCTCGCTTGGTTTTTACTCTACAACCAAAGCGTTACACGATACGTTCAAGTGGCGCGAGTTGTTTCATTCATTCATGGAGCTTAAATAAACAACACCTTTAGGGCAGTTACGGTGAAAACAAACCAGAATAAAAGCGATGGAAACATCAATGTGTATGTGTATGACCTTGTTCGTTAAATTCATTTCAATTCCAGCCGGAAGCTTTCCGCAGCTTCGAATTGCAGTTTAAAAATACATACCGCAAGCATAGACGTTGGCACTGATAGCATTCAATTCTGAGATGAAATAGGGAAAATTTATCGAAATATCTGAACGAACTAAACATAGGCAATAATCTTTGAAAAGGCAAACGAATCTACTCATCTTACACAGCAACAAGAAAACAAGACAGATGAAGAGATCTTCAAAATGGTATTGCCCTTTCTTATGGTTTTATGTGTCCTCACAACAACAAAAATCCACATGAGAAACAAACACAACAAAACACAGCAAAACAATACGAAAAAACGGGCCACTTTCCCACCCATCTCAACACCATTAATCAAGCGACTAGTTACAATGAGCAGCTGAACGCCACGGCCTGCGTTTGGCTTGACGAAGACAACCGGTGGACTATAGATATGCCTCCTGGCAGCTATTTCTTTGCCAAACCACACGACGTCAAATGAAAAATGATCGTCAGTCGAATGAAATATTATGACAGCAAACAGATACACCTGCTGTATGTTTCTGGTCGTTCCGTGCGGAAAAGCATACAAATGGACGTGTTCGTGTATTATACTGAGTAAAATAAGTCGTGTCTCATTTGAGGCTTTGGCTAGATTTGAGGCTTTGAGAACCGTTTCTCGAGGCAAAAAAAAAACACATAATTCCCTTCACCCTACAAAAATTTGAAAGTCACACCTGTGTGAGGTTTAGATTAGCAAAGAAGAAAAAACTCCACAATCACCGCACATATGCTCCGGCTAACGTTCTCAAGAAGTCATCATCATTATAATCGCATATTCACGCCACCATAATGGGGCCATTTGGTGCGAGTGCCTTAAACTTTGTGCAGCATACAGCTCAAGGCTACCTTCTAATTGCCCAAGATACTACACTTACCGCTCTGGCGGCAGGAAACGCTCGGAAATAGTATTCTTCATTTTCACCTCATTACTACCCAAACGCTAACGCACCACATATCCCAACGCCGAATGGATAAGCGAGAAACTTTCACCCGAAACTGGCCACGAAACGGGTTGTTAATTAGTGTTAATATTCGGGAAATTCTTTCCCACTTTTCAGTAGCCGCAAGCAGTGCTGCTAGTTTTGGTTTACTGCGGATCCTGTTGTGATAAAGTTTGAGTTGTCTTTTCTGTAGCAAGAGTTGTTGAAAAAACAACGAGCAAGACGACCAAACACAACAAGAAGCTAAAATCGTTTTTCAACGCACGACGAAACGACTTTTGGGAAGCTCGAGAAAGTCGCCAGTTGCTCATTAAACGTGCTCGTTTCGGACCGGACGCAAGCGAGCGTACAAGTTTCTCTCCGTTGCCAAATTGTCTGCCGGACCTATTTGCCATTAGGAACCGGTCGGGTGTGCCAGAAGCGACTGAGAAATTAAATCGCGAACTATAGTCATTGCCAGAACGGTTCGGAATCCTACAGTTCGGAGCTGATGATGAAATGAGAAAGAAATGAAGATCATTAGGCAAACTATAAGTGCGCCAAAATGTAATTAAAATGTTTATTAATTAGCTTAAATAAGCCCCTGCCGCCTGATACGATCCTGTTAGCTACCCGCTATGATCCTGTTCGATAAATCTTGTTAGAGTATTTGTCTTTAAGTTTGCATGATAAAGTGAAGGAAATAATTAATATGGCTTAATTCAAAGTTTTGCTTGATCTTCACTTACAAAATCGTCCCTTCTTTCACATTCATTATCCAAACCTTCGAGCAAACTCGGCACACCGTTCAGCCCAGCGAATAACATATAATTAAATAGATCAACAAGCGCGTGCAGGCGGGAAAGGTTTTCCAATAGGTTTTCAATTACATTTTATTAACCTAAAATTGCCACGCTTATGCTCGGCAATACGCATTTCGGGGACGGCATGGGATGGGGCGACGAATCAGATAAAAAGATTACCAGAAGCTTCTTGCAACATCAACAGCAACATCAATAAAAGCACGGCACAGCAAAAAAAAACGCACCCAATCTTGCATCCCGTGATCCCGTGGAGAGTTGGGGAAAATGGGCACGGGAAATAGGTTTTTCCATTTCCCCTGTTTTTTGTTCGTTGCTTGTCTGCCTAGATAAAAGAGAAATACAAATTCTCACACACCGGGGTAAGGGAAACGGGATTCTTCTTACCATTTATGCCTATGAACATCCCTATCGGGTTCATTTTATCAAACGACCTTTACTACCGACCGTAAAGCCACCGTTTGGCTTCCCGGCGACGGTGCAAGTGGCAGGGGGGGGGGGGTAAAAGGGCACAAGTTCTTATCTGAACGTTCGTTCTTTGAAAGGTGGTGTCGCAAAGTTAGTGGAAGGAATAAAAACGGAAGTAATAATAGTGGCCCGTACGATCAAAGGGTCAGCGAGCGTAAGGGAACTCCGTGCCGGTTATGGCCACGATACGGCAGAGTAGTAGCACACTCGGCCAGATGTAGCAAGAAATGTGAGAGGTTTTGAAAGAGTGTTTGAAACTTATGAAAAACAGCGGTAAACATTACTCAAACCCGCACACCGTACGCATTCAATTGTCCAATCCATTGGCCACCACAAGTAGATAGATATTTTAACCAGCGCTATTTACATTTATTCGAATGAAACAAAACACTTCCGAGTAGCGGAGTAGAGCAAACGGGGTTTTAAAGCGAATTTACGATAATCGAATGTCACCAATGTAATACATATCATTAATTTTCGTATTTATACAAAGCCTGCAGCGCATTAACGCAGAAACCGCGCACCGAGCGGGGCCCAGCACTACGGGGCAAGCAAATTGAATGATGAACCATCGAACCGTCTTTCCCCGTTTTGCTCCATTCTGCACCTTATTTGCATTTAAATTACAGTCTTTGGTCGGGGTCTCACTTATCTACCCTGCCTACGGTGCTAATACAACAGGCAAGAAACGCCTATGCAGGATACGAGCAAAATTTTCGTACGGCGAGAGAAAAAGCTCCAATGCGTGTGCTCCTCCGGTGATCGTACGTTTGGTAAATTTATATCGGCAAAATGGATCCTTCTTCGGATACGCCTACCGATACGCGTGCAGTAGTGAATACAAGTGAGAGAAAGTACAACGGCAACCCAGCATACAGTATGTGAGTGAGCCGTAAAGAAGAAGGAGAATTGTACTGTGCGCTTTCAAGTGTTCATGTCAATTTGTTTTGCAATGAATTCCGGACGAAACGTTTCAAACCAGATTGGAAAATTGAAGCAAAAAAACACTGTACTGTACGATACAAACTGTGCGAGTAGGCAAAATATTGCCTTTCCTTCAGCCATATTGTTATCCTTGATCCGTAGGATAAATGTTTAAAATTAGATTTTTCTTAGCACAGTTAGGCTTGTAGGGCTTCTGTAAAAAATAAGTATTCCATAAAGTGACTGCCAAGCAGTAAAGATTTTAAACATAAATGCTCGGAAAAAAGTGTCAACAAACTTTTTGAATGGTATCCCTAAAATCACTTAAAATCCCAATTTGACTGGTGATGTCAAATATTTCACATCAATAGCAAGAAGATCATCATAAACCATTGCTAGCCAACCTTACGACGCACTCGTCAGCCATCTTCCAAGCATCAAAGTGTCACCCAACACATGGCGAACGAGCAAAAGTTCTCTAAACCTCATCCCGAATTCAACTCAATCAAACTTTTCAAAGTACATCAGTCACGAGTTGCAAAACTTGCAAAAAGTCTTGCATAAGTAGAATGACGCTTACGGGTATGCACTGTCGGGTGAAGCGAATGTGTACTGCGAACCGTCGCTCGCATCTTCGCGCGCACGCTAGGGGCCGGCAAACTTTATCCGACACAATCAAACTTACGTTTGCTTGTGTGCAAAGTGTCTTCACACAGTCCGACGGAAGATGCGGGAGGGGGGAATCGAGGGAGAATAATTAAGCATGTGCTTTGCTTTGCAAAAACTTGCTCTATAATTATACACTCACACCTGGAGCAGTCGAGAGACAGCTTGCCAGCTTGTTGTTAACCTATAGCCAAAAACCATTGGCTTGCGTTTGAACCGTAATTTGATTCCGCGCGGGTAATTAATCGTACCATCGTTGCGCGAGGAATAGTTCCTTTACTTAGCATAATGATTCACTTTGCATAATAGCATAATAATACCATGATGGTGCTGGTTGTAGCTCAATCCAAGCTGTTTTGCACATTACATTCAATTAATTACCCAAATTTCTGTGAAAAAAGTACAGAATTCTTTAAAATATGTTTAATAGCATACATTACAGTATGTTTGTTCTTTCTAAACCAAATACTTAAATAAACGTTTCATGATGACACCATCAAAGATAATATACATTACAATAAACGAAAAATGTTCGGAACAAATAGATAACAGCAATAACAATTGACATTCCGTACGCAATATCCTTCCTCTGCTATGTTTAATGATTTCCGATGCATATGTTAATCGGAATCACGTAACCAATCATTAATGTGGGAATAATGCTGCTTGCGCGAAGCGGCATGCTATGCTCCAGAAATGCTTAAGCAGCGGAACAATTAAATCAGTCTTCGGAAAGAGCATCCAGATTGCAGCTGGTCGTATTTTCCTTCGCTTCATCCATATTAATATGAAGTGTGCAAGCATAATTCTGTTTCTGCGAATTTTGAACAAATAGTTTAAATTAGCAACTGGCCGCCACCGACCAGGCATACATCTGTGACAGCTGGCAAATGAACAGGTCTATAGGCGAATATCGGGATTTCATGGCAATTGATTCTCACTGAAGTGCGACAAAAGGTGAGAAGCACAAAGAGCACGTGTAATGTGCAATTACGATCACACTTCCAGTGGCCAGCGCCACAGACCACGCGGACAAAGTTGTTCCATTTTTTGTTCACAAATCAAACAAAATAGCTACATGAGAAAACAACAAAAAAAAAACCGATGTAACTAACCAAGAGGCACACGTGCATCCAGAAACGGTGTTACACGCCAGCCGAGCACACCGAACAGATACGTGTGCGATAATTTATGTCCTGCTCTAAACCGGCAAACGGCAGCAGCAGCAGCAGCAACACTCACCTAAACCATTCATCCAAACGCGCAGGGGTAGGGAGAATAGTGCAACAATGCTAGCGATGTGCAAAAATTTGCATACAACACACTAACACACGCACGAAGTGAAGTAGCTTTGCTGCTCGGCTGGTGTTTTTCAGCGTGCATTCAACTCCTTTCGCACTCCGCACGCTACATAAATTAGCATAATTTGTATCTGGAAACAGCGTTGGGACTGCGTGTGAAAGTTCTGTCCCAGACACACACACACACACACACACACACACACACACACACACACACACACTCAAAAGGTCTGATAACGGTATGATCAATCTCTTTTTCAAGCAAATGTGTAACTGTGCTTGGGTCTAAGTGGGCAACGAGTGGTCCCCAATGTGCAGCTACACTTCCCAATCCGGGAGAGCAGTGGAGAAGATGTGTGCGTGTGTGTGTGTGTGTGTAAATGTAAATTAAGCTACACCAATCCAGGGACCAGATATGCTCAAGGTCAGTGCCATTTGGACGATTTGAAAGGCGGGATGTTTTAACCAAATTCTACACCGCACCCACTGCACCAGGCAAACGAACTTCAAACTTCAAAGAAATGCCACCTCATCTATAGCACGTACGCTCATTTGATTCCATATTTGCTCGAATCAAACACCCGTGACCAGCAGGAATCCGTCATTACGGTGTGCATGAGACCACGATCGTAGCCTTCAACCTCAAAAACCGAAAGAAAAACTGTCCCACAGCAAAACCGGAACGCCTTTGCCGAGCAAAACCGAGCAAAGCGAGCAAAAATCGTTTCCAAGTGCAGTAGGTAAGTGCACATTTGCACCAAACTAAACCAACCGGTGGCAGGCATCGGCCGGAAAATGCTGTTACCCAACGAGCCGTTAAACTAGAACGTGTACTAGTGAGTTTGGGCGAAGCTTTCTTTCGATTCGGTGGTGGTTTTCCCCTGAAACACACATCTGCATCTGGACGGATACGGTCGAGTGGGTGGATTGGGGATCTTGGTTTGATCTCCGCCAAGCGACATGGCATTTGTTTCGTGCATGCAGTCCGCCGTTCAACCGAAAGGGAATCGTTAAATGAAAAACCACCGTTACCATCACTGCCATCACGCTCACTTGATTGTGCATTTTGTACTACGTATGGGTGACAAAATCAATGCACATTTTCACTTTAACGACCTGTGGTTTTCGATGGTGGTGGTGCAGCGGTGCATGTGACGGTACGATACTTATTTAATTGCTGCCATCGCAAACCCCGAATTTACTTTTTAAGAACACATTGCGGTTATCGCTGTCCTATTGTAAAGATTGTCTTTCTATAAGATTGTAGTAGCAAAACGTGTTTGAATGGCAGATGAGTTGAAACGTTATTGAGAGCACTTCAGTATACTCCTTGCACATTGGAGTCGTGTTTAGAGCTAGAATATCCGATGGTTACTACTTCCCAAAATTGACACCAATCAGCCAATAGTGCAATTGCTTTCTGCAATCTGCCAACCAAGGTAACTGGGAAAGCCGGATACTACAAATCAAATCACACCCTCCCGAATTCTCCAGAATCGCAAGCAGATTGATGTTGTCTAAAATCGAATTTCCATTGATCAATCCGTCCAACCTTAAGCCAATGAAATTGCAAACAACTGCACCCAGGCAGCCAAGTTGTTCGCCAAAATTACCGCCAGCACACAATGGAGCAGGACAAAATAGATATATACACACACACACACACACACACACACACTCAGAAAAATCAGTCAAACGAGACAATCCAATTGTCACCGAGGGCACACTGTCCAGTGCCGTCCAGCGTACTGTCTCGCATCGTAGTCACTGTGCGCCCCATCATACCAGCACATTAGCACCGTGTTTAGAATTACCGGATGGCACCGGAATTATACACAACGGACCCATCGCCATAATTGCAGCACGTATTGGCGTAGTTCCGGTGCTGCGACGACGAACGGTGCACCGCGTGATCGCACCTGCACCTGAAACGAGCTGAGCCATCAACCTTTGCCTGTTGTGCTGGTAGCACAAATTCGATTGTGTTCGCAAGACCACAAGACATCACCGTAATTGGATGATGTAGCTACAATTAATAACTTTTGACACATTACTGTTGTGCTGGTAGCACAAATTCGATTGTGTTCGCAAGACCACAAGACATCACCGTCGCATGCGACAGCTTCCCGGACAAAAGGTATCGTGAGGATCATCGTGTGTAAGGATTGCACCGTGGACGAGATACAATTTGCCTCCCTGCCTCCGCTCCCAAACTCCTCCTTTGAAGATGCTGCCCCATGCGGAGATACACCCATCGAGGAAGCAAGGATCGCTAGTCACTCTTAATCACCGGTAACACGTGCCCCATGCGGAGATACACCCATCGAGGAAGCAAGGATCGCTAGTCACTCTTAATCACCGGTAACACGTTTGTTTGCGCAACGTTCAATTCCGTCTAGAGAATCCCCGGGACAGCAGGAAACGACCGGACAACGAGCTTATTAACATTCAAACATTGCAATGGTGCAGTTTAGCGTCAACCCTTGGGTGTTGATGTTCTACAAACATGTGCGCGCTTAAATTGGATGATGTAGCTACAATTAATAACTTTTGACACATTAAATTAAGATTTTTATTTCATTTTGCTCTTCTGGTGTACTATAATGGCATTATTACTTTCAGCAGCCAATTTTTGAGGAGTAAGGCACTGTTTTTTTATTTAAATTGAAATAAAAGTTCTACTTGTTCTCTGAAACTGTCTGATATCGATTCAAGTGATGAGAACAGTAATTTAATGTCCAGGTGTGAAATTTTAAAATGGATACCTGGTTCTATTAAAGGCCAAAATCTAAACACACTATTTACAATTCATCTCTTGGGAGCACAATTTTACGGTAATAACTGTAAGAACAATGAAAAACAACTTTGTACTGTTTTGTACTAAAAATCAAACCAATGTTTGCCTTCGGGGGTTGGGACTTTGCTGGAGGTTTTAGTGAAAATCGTCTTAATGTAATAAACTAAAACTAGTGTAGAATAGGTGTAATTTAATTAGAAAAATTCAACATCATTTAAAATCTAATGGGTACAAACTGTAAATTGCCAATCTCCTCTACATTCTGGTTGTGATCCTTGTGCAAGTCTTAATAAAAATAACCCCTATTGTATATCAAATTTCAACAAAGCTCATTAGACTAAGCACTACCAAAACTAAAGAAAAGCTAAAAGGGATTAAACGGCTACTGCCAAAAATGCACCGCTACGCATAAACAATCATTACCCTGGTATTATCCCGCGTACACATAACGTCCGCAACAACGCTAGAAACTACTATCGTCCATACTGATTGCGTTGGAACATTGTTCCAACTCTGCTTCGCAGCACTGCTCGCCCAGCACACATGCATAAGACATGTATCCTTTCCAAAATTCTCTAAATCCCATTATTCGACACCAGCCAGCCATTCCCTACGATGCGTATTTCTAATTATCCATCCCCAGTCCCTACTACCTCGATCCGCTTAAGTAAGACTTCGCAGCACCGTATTCGCCTAATACGCCAAAACTTGGCACCATCTTACCTGGGTGCCTCCAAATAGCGCCGCGTCACTTATTCCACACAGAGCGCCAGAAGGTAAAACTTCTAATGAGCCATTTGTTTAATACCATTGGATGGAGAGATGGCGTGAGAGCTGCATTCGTTGCATTCATTACACGTACCAGAAAGGGAGCGTTTCTCGCTGCGCCGGGAGCACCGTTCCATTTCGTTGGATCTCCTTGTGTTGAAGGGAAGCACTGTTGCACCGGACTGCTCCCAAGCTGTTCCAGCAGAATGGTTGTGTGTGCTGCCACCATCGTGTGCCCCGGGAGAATCTTTTCAGCGAATGGAAACATTTGGACGGCATGAAGTCGAGCGGCCGAACACACACACACACACACACATTCGCACACTTTCAGCAACACTTTCTGTTGTGCGAACTCTGTTCGTGTTACGTTCCCGGTGAAGGATACTCTGGCAAAGGTTTCCTGATGTTGGTGCATCTTGCCACATTGCAACATTGCCCCCCCTGCTGCTACATCCGCATGCATGCAATCCGTGATCTTCAACGGAAAGGGCATGCAAGCATGGCTAAAGGCCCGAATGCACACACAGACATACATTCGTGGCAGGTGGTATTCATTTCCTCTGCACGAGTTGCACGACCATGGTTCCTGCAGCTCAGTGACCGTTTATAGCTCGCGGGTGTTTATCGGACGCTTTAGCGTGTGGAGTCTACCATCCGACGTAATGGATTCGTAATTATCAAACCCCCCGCCGTAATAGCGAGAATTAGAGAGCTTACGTTCGGAAGGCGCGCTTACAAAAGATTCCTGTGCACCTACGACAGTGCTACACCGAACATTCCCAAGCATTGGCTACATTGATCGACGTCCACCAACCGACTCGGTTGTGTCGTTGCCGTTTGACTGTTCTTCATTCGATTATCTACCATAGCAGAGCAGAGCAATGTCTCGCTATAGCATTGACCAACCGAAGGTAGCCAAGCATTCCACAAATGGTGGCTTCTTGCATTCTGGCTTCTGCAAAGCGACTGCCCACTGGTAACGCTGGTAATGAATGTTTCATTTCCTCATCACAGAAATCACAGACGCCGTAACAAAATGCCACGGGCTTCTGCCAACTGAACCGTGCCGAAGCACACGAAAAACAAGGATGGCAAAGTACCCAACGATTTGAATACTACCATAATCAGGGGACGCAACCGGCGGGCAATTAACGGCTAAACCCTCAATCGGAAATGGGTGAGGATACTGCGCGTCCCAAACTGCGCTTCAAACGGGAACAACATCAAAGAAAGACGTCGCTGGATGGAGAATTGCAGGAATCGTGAATTTAATCAAACCACTGTTGGAAACTGTGTAATTAGAACAAACTCTTACACGCCCGCACACAAACTTGTACTTAACAACTTAAAAATGGGAGGAGATAGTCAGCCTCTTGTTTGTGAGATTGATTGGAAGGCTTTTTACCATCTTTTTTGTGGTCATGTTCGCCTTTTCAAGACTTATTTTAGAATTCGGAGAGTGTCGTCCGGAATGGCAATCGAAACAGGCCCTTTATAGTACATGACCGCCCTTTATGGATTGAAACGATGTTCTAGCTCGTGAGAAACTTTTCAAGTGATCTCCTTAGGTCAGGCAACACGTGTAGTACGTTTTGGAACACGGCCCATCGGTAGGTGTTGCTATAATTAAAAATCTTTTCCATGTCCATTTTCCCACATAATGCTGGGTTTCTGCAAAACACAAACTCAAACATTGTTTGCTCTACACAGCTTCAAAAGATATGCGGATCGCCTGGCAGGCACCGCTTGCAAAACACCTTCCAGGTCAAGTGCCAGCTCTTGTCCCTTACCTTTTGTTCCCGCTACCACTCCCTCCCTCCCCCTCCAAACACCATCCTTAAAAACCAAATTAAAACATTATATCATCAAACACGAATGCAGAGTGGCCAGCTTCGGAGAAAATTAC
>AXCO02012432.1:0-11350 GCA_000473525.2 Anopheles melas
GTCTCTAAAAATGCTCAAGAAACAACCTGTAACACTCGATCAGCTTGCCAACACTGTTAAGGGTGATCGGAATTCTCAATGAAGTCAATGTTATGCAATGCTCACATTCTTCTTCCATTTTGCGTAAGGTCATACGCGGACATGCCGGCCTATACAGGCTTTCGAGACTTAATTCATTACCATTACGCAGCAGGATAGCCAATCCTTGCTACGGGGGAACGGTCCATTCTGGGCTCGAACCCATGACGGGCATGTTACAGAGTTTCGAATCATATAATGGACTACTTGATCCACTCGGTGGAATGTTTGAAATGGTAAGGGGATGTTTGCAACGATGCTATGGAGGTTTGCAGGCATATAGGGGAATCTATCAAACACTTAGGAGAAGTGTTCAAAACAGCTATGGAGTTTTGCATCCAGCTATGAAGCGCTCGATTGTAGCGCTGTAGAAATTGAACCTAGATTTTTTCAAAAAGCTCAGCATGATTTAAGAGTTTGGAGTGATTCTATTAAATTCTAATTTCTGTATATTTCACCTCATGTGGCCTCGCGGTTACATTACTTTGATTGAATTACAGTCGGTTCCTGAGTTAAGCAGTGCAAGAAGTAGTGTGAAAGTGAAGTTTTATGTATCGAACGATAGATTAGACGCATTATTGAGTGGATAAATATAATCTCTTACCAAGTACATTCGATAAGGTCATTATTGAAATAAAAAAATTGCGGTAGTTGGGGTTTAATTTGCATAGGAAATTATTTAAATCATTTGGAGAATTGAAGAACCAAGAACTAAAATATTGCTTTAAATGCTGCCTCTATTTGCACCGCCCATACAGTGACTCTATAATTTGTATATCGTTTAAAGGATTTTCCGAGGGTTTTTGTGTATTTTTTGTAATTATTTTAGGTTAGCTCACGTAAAATAGACCATTTTCCATATATTTTCCATATTACGTTCAAAAACATCTGCCAAACGCTCAATAAATCGTGGGTCGAATCCAAAACTAATGTGGAAAGCAATTAAAAAAAAGCATTACAACCCATGTATTTTTGAGCAAAATTAATTATGGATAATATGGATTAAAGTCAGTGGTTTTATGTACAATTGTTAAGCTTAACTATTAATCAACAATCAAGTCCTAGAAAAACAATCCTTCCATCTACACTAAAAGGAACGCTGCCCATAATATCTAGAACAATCTAACGAAGCTTCTAAGGGATGAAGGACTTATTTTAATATATAGTAAATACACCATTAAATATAATGTAACTGTGCTGGATTGTCCCTACCCCGACTGTCCCTACGATTACAATGTGCTGCGGTAGTACAACTTTTCCAACCATTCCTTTTAAAATAAACAGCTTTAATGCGTTTTCCCCCGTATTTATATTGCGGCCCTGCGGCAAACCAAGAACGTGAAAGAACTAACCCATTCCCTCTCCCCCCCCCCCTTCCCTTCTCAGACTCGTCACACAGGCCCGCTCCTCGGGAACCATCTGCAATCCATTGAGACATCAAACGTGTTCCCTTCCCACAGTCCTCCCACCAAGTTGCGTACGGCGCCACCAGTTTGCTGGCCTCAAAGTATCAACGCCAGGGGAAGAAGAAGAACGAAAAAAAGAAACAGGGATACAACTAAAACAAAGCGCAATTCCCCGGTCAAACGATTAATTGCACCGTAAGAAGATGAAATAGTTCACACACCGCAACACGTGCATGAGCTAGAGGTGCGGATGGGATGGGTGAATCAGTCCACCCTCACTCCACCCGTTGGCAAGCAGAGCCGGTGCTGTTTACGCGTAAAACTCTCAAAAGTCCAGTTCCAACGACGGTGTTTACAAAATTATTATACAATGCACAATCTCGGGTAAACAACGGCCTCTTCCCACACCACACCCCACAAGCAGCCAAAGACTCGCCCCCCCTCCCCCCCGGCCTTCGTTCCAGTGGTGCGCAGATTTCTGTTTTTACACAACCCTTTCTCGGGGTTTTGCACTTGCCCCTGCTCCTCCCCTACAGGGGGGCCACTTCTGAAGGAATAAATACGGAGCTTCCAGTGGATGTGTGTTCTGGCGCACACGCTGCCCGATTGAGGTTGCGCGGTTGAAACCCGCACGATGCACCTCGCTGCAACTGCACTTTTTGCGCTCACAGCTCATTTGGCAGTTTGGCACATTTTTCATCACCTTCGCAGGGGCGTCGCTGGACCTGCCGCATACTGCCACGCATCGTTGGATGCATTTTGCATCCCGTTGCCGTTCTTTCTACTGAGCGCCATCAAAGGGTTTTTTTTGTTGTTGGGAAAATGGGAATGAAGTCAACCGGGAGGGCGACGCGATCGAGATCAAAAGGCCACGGTTTGAAACGCCGTTTCCATGCGCGTTGATCATGATGACGATGATGATGATGATGATGATGATTGAGAGTTCTCTACTTTGTAACATCTTCAGCTGAAAAGGGAACTCTCACTCTCTCACTCTCTCTCTCTTTGTCTCCTTCTCAGAGAACATTCTTCGCAAGTCAGGATGTAGATGCTCCCAAGCTTCCGATTACCATCGTCAGCCCAAACTGACCAACTGGTTTTTGGAAAGGGCTCACACGATGATTCACACTCTCGCCACTCGATGAATGAAGCCGCTCTCCTGGAGGCGGAAAAGAATAGAGCCCCAAACCTATTCAATCTCACCATCCTTCTCGCGACTTCAGACTTTGCGCTTCTTTCAGTGCGCGCTGAGACGCGCTTTCAAGATCGCAGACGATCGTGATCATCATCTTGGGGCTCGGCTCTACTATACAACTTGAAGCGAAGGGGGGGGGGGGGGGGGAAAGAAAAAATCTACTCCTTCACAGGCGAAAGTAGCTCTCCATTGGAACGGAACAATCAGAAATCAACGAGTTCGTTTGCGCCGAGGGCGAAACTTTGTGGCCCAGCGATAGGGGGAAAAATATTTTCCCACACTTACTATTTAATTCCTCTGCACTGCCCCAGACGTGCGTGTCTGACTTCTCGAGTAAATGGGCTTTTGGTGGAGGCTTTTTATTGTAGCATTTCGCGTACCGATTCCCACAGGTACTTTGCATACCAACCACGCGGGGAGAACATTGTTCCGACCCGTTTCCAGTGGGCAAGGAAAATATTTTCCCTTAATTTTCCATTCTTCAGTACCGGGTGAAGTCAGTTGGAAGTTTGTGGGAGTCAAGTCATGTTACTCCTCCTTAGCATCCAAACGATCGATTACCGTTAATAGGCGATCTTGCATGTAAAATGGAGTGTCTGTTGTTTCGCCCTATAACTATTGTGAACACCAATTAAGGAGCTGAGCTACAGCTGCCAACTAAATAGGTTCCGCGCAACCCACCCGAAAAGCCTCTTCAAAACAGCACCGCATTGGCTAACGATCCTGAGCGTTGCGATGCAACACGCATTCCCTCAAACGGCCGTGACAATCAAAACACGATCCTTTGCAGGGTAAACGCAACCGGAAGCACCCATTTTACGGAGCGGCAACGTTGCCGCCGTTCAGTCTGGTCGGGTTTGTACGCGCGATCGTACGGAAATTTATGTGACAGGGACCTAGGCTAAGGTCCTTCTTCCGCGTCCGTACCGCACGTTGCATCACGTTGCATGCCACGCCACGCCAGACAGTGTGTCGCCGTTTGCCTGTGCCCCGTTGTCATCAGTTAGCGCTCGTTTGTTGTTCAATATTTGCGTTCACAGCCACTAGCGGACCGAAATGTGATCCTGCAAACAAACCGAAACTGATTTCTTCCTCGTGATTTTTTTTTTCGTTGTTGTTGTCTTCTTTCGCTCGTCCTTCCCGGTTGTGTGCCGAACCCATCGCGAGGAGTTTTTGGATGCATTTCAGTATGCTCAACGTTTGCTTAGGATGAACACACAAAAAAAGCCCACTTCCCCTCAGTCTAGTGCACTCCAACTGCAATAAGTCTATAATTGTCAGCTGGATCTTTCCTACCAGGGGTGCACACTTCACAATGCGTGAAGATCAACGTTCAAGCAAAGAAAGAAGAAGAACAAAAACACATCCACCTCCCGCACAGGTTGTTCCGGGAAGCTGTACTGTGTTGACATTCCCACCACCGGCAACACTAATTCACGGCTGGAATGTGAAGGATGTGTTGCGTGATCCTTGATTTTGAGGCATTTTTTTCTTTCGGGGTTGTTGTTTGAAGGATGACAGAGTTTTTGGTATGTTATAGTTTATTTATGTTGCTTTTCGAAATATGCTATGTAAATGCTTCTGTTTTGTGGGATAAATATTGTTTCCATAAATACAGAATACACTCAACCACAGTCGCACTAAATGGGGTTTGAAGCTTCGATTGTTTTCTATCAGATTTTAAATAAAACACAAAATTTCCCCAAACAAAAGAGAGAGAAAAAACATGCTAAATAAGCATGCAACAGCTCCTGTTTCTACCGTGAACTAAAGTCAGCCTTTTGTGTTTTTGCTTCAATCATACATCACGCTTCAAAATCAATCCCAATTCGCTAATGTCAACCACAAACACGGCTGGCCCTACAGCAGCATCCCTCAAACACCCCCTCACACACACACACACGCGAGAGAGGCCATCGAAAGCATAACAACACACAGTCTCGGGCAATGTTTCAAATTAAGATCGATTTGTTTCTGTTTTCATTTCGCTTCTCTGTTTTTTTTTTCTCTCTTCTTGTTAATGATTATCGCTTTTTATCATGCGAGCAAGTCCACGGCTTTGTGTGTATGTGCTAGTAGACGACACCCAGCGGACACCCAGATCGGTTTGCAGCAGCAGCAGCAGCACGGTGAAAGGTAGAGCCACAATGTGGGCAATTGTGGGCAACAACAGTGCCGTTGTAGTAGCTGTTTCATCTCCGCCTGCTCCATCTCCCCACGAATATCCAAGGAAAAACAATAAAATTGAAAATTATACACCTGTTTGCTGTGTGTATGGGCCACACGGTGCGCGTGTGTGTGGGAAAACGGTACCATTGCTGTTGTTGTTGTTGTTGTGGCCGGGTGAGCTGCGGGTGCGAGGTGGATAAATATTTGGATTAAAAACTCGATACTCACCAACAATAATTACATTTTGCCCATTTTTACTCGGGCGAGATGTGCGGTGCGGTTTTTTTCTCGGGAGTGGTAGGTGGCTATTGGAGTGATACCAATCGAGATACACACACACATCGTTTGGGTGTTTGAGGTGAAACATGGCTCGAAAAATAGTGTGCAACGAAGAAAAGGGAGAGCGAGAGAGAGAGAGAGAGAGCGAGCGCACGCAAAAGTGTGCGAGAAAATTGACTGAATCCGTAAATGCAGAACACAAGGAAATGAAGGAAAAACACACTCTGTGATGGACCTGTCGAGCAGCGGATTCGAGCAGCGTTCGATCGAGTGCGGTCCATCCTTCCCTCCATTCACCTTGGTGCTGGAAAGTGCAACAGCCTACTACGGATGTGGGATGCAATTGAGGCAAGCTCTGTGGTGTGTGCACTGTTGTGTTTTTCCTTCTTTTTTCGCATATTACCCTGTCTCACACAAACACACACACACACACGCACCCATGGGGGGTTTCCACCTGTTTTCGTGTAAATAAAATCTAATTAATTGCTTCCCTCGCTGGAGGATGCTTGTAGCATTGTGAAGCAGGAGAAATCCAGCGCAGTGGAACGGCACCGGTGTGCTGTTGTTATTTATTGTCCAACGAAACTGTGTCTCACAACTGGACATTATTCATTGATTCCGTGTAGGAACTATGAATGCAAACGCGAAGGCGATGAAAATCTGATTTGTGGGTGTTTTCTAATTATTACACCGTTAATGTTCTCATTGCAACATCATTTGTGCCTTTGGGCTGTCACTCTAATCAATCGACGAGTGCTGTATGTAGCCCACGCATTTCAGCACACACCCGAATCATTAGCCGACTTTTTAATACCCCTGGGAAAGTCCTGCGTCCGAGCGACCGTCCGACAGCGAAAGCAGGACACGAAAAACCGCAAAGTCAAAGTGTTAATCCAGAGGTTCCACGGGGTTTTGCAGACTTTCTCTACCTAACCAAGTGCTCTCTCTCTCTCTCCCTCTCACACACACACAGCACGCTCTGTCCTTTTTGTCCCTCAGCAGCTCATTATCCTGAGCGCAACAGGATGCGCAGGAGCCACGTTCCGGATTAGCAGCAGCACCCGAGAGGAAGGATGAGCAGCGGGAAATGCCCAAAATGCCTTAATACTGTCCAGTTCTGTCCGGTTATCCACACAGACACATCGGAAACTCCCCTGTCTCCGTGCTGCGTCGTAACCGCACCGGTTCATCCTTAATCCCTCTGTTTCGCCAACAACTCTTCTGCCCATCGATTATCGGACAATTCATCCGTTCCCCTGGGGGTTTGGAGGGAGTTGTTCCCTGTGTGTCTCGTTCGGTCACGTCTCACGCGGCTCAAGCGAAGGGCTGTGAGGGCAAAGGAAATGCAAACGAGTACGCTGTGGGCACGTTTCACAATGAAATGTCAAATTTAAAATGATTGAATCATTTTGTATGAGTTTTTCGCTTAAAACGCAAATCACTCGCACTGGAACAGGACTTTGCTATTCCTGTGTAATGTGTGTATAACAGTGTTTCTCCTAATTTGAAAGTTGCTGGAAGCAAGGTGCATTAACCCGCTTTTTAAAAAGAACTTCCTGAAAAGCTGCACGTTGAAGCTTGAAAAGCTTTGAAATTTCAAGCCGATTTGAAAAATGTTAGCTGCATGCAACATTGTTTGAAACTTTGTTTGAATGTTGAAATGTTTGAAATGTTTCAATGAAATGTACTTTCCGTACGCAGCCAACCCCATGCAGCCAGCGGTTTGAAGCAAAATGCTGCATAACCTGGGTAAGAGAGAAACAATGGAATAGGAAGAGAAATGGCGCATTGAGTAATTTTTGTTTTTCTCGAATCTTGAATTTATTGAATGCCTGACTTATAACATTTTTTTAAACTAGGTCTTAGTCTCTCTCTCTGGGCCGGTCTGGTGGTACAGTCGTCAACTCGAACGACGTAACAACATGCCCGTCATGAGTTCAAGTTCCGAACAGACCGTGCCCCCATACGTAGGACTATCCTGCTATGGTAACAATAAGTCACTGAAAGCCAAGCTCACTTCACTAGTGGGTACTGGCAGACCTTGACCGACAGCGGTAGTTGTGCCAAAGAAGAAGAAGTCTCTCTCTCCCTCTCTTTCTCTCTTTCTCTCCCTCTCTTTCTCTCTCTTTCTCTCTCTTTCTTTCTCTCTCTCTATCACTCTCTCCCCTTCTCTCTCTCTTTTTCTTCATCTCACTCTCTCTTTCTCTCTCTCTCTCTTTCTCTCTCTATCCCTCCGGATTAATTTCTTTCGTATAATTCCAATGAAACAAAACGGAACACATTTTTTATCATTTCTTAGCTTAATTGTATTTCTTGAAATATTTCATCTCTCGCAAACCACACAGCAAGTAGCCATATTTTTTATTACATCACGTCTTTCCCCCCTTCCTTTCGATATGTCTTCCATGTTTGTCTCGCTCTCTTTCTCGCCACAGCACTCTTAACACTGTCCTCTTCGCTCGTTTATTTCCTTCTCACGTCCATTCGTTTTACCTTTCAAGATGGCTGCCGATCTCACCTGGGTCCGCTGCGATGGCGATCGTCACCGCGGTGTTTCAGTACGGTGCGGCCAGATTCAGATGGTTGCTATGATGATGGTGATGCAGATGGTGTGGACTATGATGCGCATGATGCCCGGAATGATGGTGCGCCTGCATGTGAGCTGCATGATGATGATGGTGACTACCTCCGTTCAGTGTGTGTTGATGCAGCTGTCCTGTGCCGGGAGATGACGTTCCACCGTTGGACAGCATCGAGTGTCCATACATGTCCGCTTTACAGTCCAACGTGGTACCTTCACCTTCGCCCGTCACACCACTGCCACTTCCGACGATCACTACGCTCGGTTGCGTATCGGCGCTTCCACCGGCCGAGCTTGATCCGAGCCCCATTGAACCAAGCGTCGGAGAGCCTCCGGTAGTGGTGGTAGTGGTAGTGGCGATGTGACTGGACACGGCGCCGGGTGTTGACGATCCGGCGGATGGTGATGAGGTCGAGATGGAGACAGGTGGTGGAACCATTTGGGAGATGGAAGGTATTTTTAAACCTGTTGAGAAGAACGGAGGAAGGTTTTGGAGTTATTTTTGGTTCGATCAATATCTTGTTTTAAAAGATCTGTTTTAAAGTAACTTCAACAAGTTGTTACACGATGACACGATTAGAAGAAAAGGGAGTCACAAAGTCTTGCTGCTGCTGCTGCTGCTGCTCAAGTTCCATTTCTCATTCAACACTCGATCGTGCCCTACGACGTTTCTTTCCTGTGTCACTTGTCCTCAATCGTTTTAGAACGGTTTGCCTTTTTATTTGTTCCTCGTCACTTTTTCATTCTTCTCATGCTTCCCTATTGCCCAAAACGTATCACATATCGACACAGAATCCCCCCTAAAAACATATACAGCATGTCGACATAAGCACTAATGCTCCACATACACACGCACTCATTGTACAGTGCGCACTCATCCAACACGCGCACTGGGACAACGCAGCATTTTTTTTGTCTACCGAGCATCATAAATCAATAATCTTAATCGCTGCTAAAACGATACTTTCAACAGCTCCCTTAACACCCCATACAGCCACACGGCACCTAGCCTTGCGTCGACAAATCGCTTCCCCAACACGTGTCACGACCGGCGGCTTAGCTGTACGCGAAGGCCAGCGGGCGTGCGTACGCACTTGTACGTGATGCTTTCCTTGCAGCAGCGACTCCGATCTTCAAGTGGCCAATTAATGCCTTGGAGGCCCAAAGGTCCTCCCATCCGGCTGTCCCCCCTACCGGGTGATGAACGGGTGGAATACAACCAGAAATTGTTGTTTTCCTGGCATCGCTCCACTGCTCTCGCAAGAGAGTTGAGGGCAGAGTAATTCTATCCCTTCAGTTTTGTTCAACTTTAGCTCTGCTTAAAGGAAGCTGGTGGTAGCGAGGCGAATAGCAATGTAAGATTTATTATCCGTGAGCGAAGATCGCAAGCCACACGATAAGATCATATGGGTTTGGGTGGATGAAGGATGAATCTGGTGGCTTGTAACGATCTTGCTGAACTTCTTGCCCCAGTCAAGTTGGGCCGAGTTATCGACACTCAAACAATAAGCGATCGGAAACATGACACCTCTCTGGGGGTTGAAGGGAAGTGGATGAGGATCGGAGATCGTAAGGCAAGTGTAAGTGTCAGCCAAGCAGCTGGTGGGCTGCTGGATTGTTGAAAGAGCTGAATGAACATACATTGTTCGGTGATAGTGTTCTTCCACAATGATCGAGCTCTACGTATTGAGACACGAATTCGGAAAAAAATTAATTAGTTGTGAATGAGGGTTAGAATTAACACCAATATAAGTCTTTTTTAAGATTTTTTGTAGATCCATACGCCCAACACAACCTTTATGAATTGCATTTAATTTAGTGTAAAAAGTTGCAGATAGCAATGTTCTAGCTCTTGCCTTGCAGAATCACGTAAGCAAAGTAATCGTAAGCTTCCACATGTATTATTATTTTTTGTTTTCAATAAATCACTGAAAACTTCCCAAAACAACAAATAAAACGAAATATTCAGATTTTCACCTTTACTGTCACTCGATTACTAAATGTATCGTGTAACTGCAAAATACTCATCTTTAATATTGTCATGAATTGTCATCTTTTTTGCTAAACGTCTCATTTCCGAGGTGAAAAGTAACTATTTGTCTGAAAATTCATGAGATCCTCTCTTGGTCGTGAGCGATCTTTGTATCTGATGTTTGCAGTACTTTGGAAGTCTTACTGACGGTTTAAATCATCTCCAAGACCTAACTTTAAGTGATCTTCAGTGATTGCACATGTCTTTCACCAAAACTTATTACCATCATACTCACTAGTATCAATCCCGTACGGTGACGCTACCGCATTGCCGAACGTATAGTTGCCATAGTCCAGCACTCCTCCACCCGCTGTTTGCTGCCCCGGCGACCCGGGTGCCTGTAGCGGTTCGTGCAGAGACGTGTGCGTGATCTTCGAGTAAGAGCTCAAAGTGTCCACCCCCGCATAGGGCCAGCTAGAAGCACCGGTAGACGAAGGATGTCCATCCGAATATCCACCGGATTGATGTCCCGGACCACCACCACCACCACCAGTAGCCGTCGGTCCACCCTGTCCCAACACAGCCGACGGTGCTGGAAGGCTGGCGTAGTCCGCATATCCACCGTACGGTTGCGATAGATACCCTCCAGACAGCTCCGTTATCTCGTATCCAGTGTTACCAGCCGGATAAAACGCACTACCACCACCGTATCCTTTCATCTGCTGCTTTCGCCGGAATCCTCGAGGCCGGCGCCTCAGACTGCCCTCATCCTCGAACATATACTCCGCCGATGCATCGATCGTCCAGTAGTGGCCCTTGCCCGGCTTGCCGCACTCTTTCGGCAGCTTCTTAAAGCACTCGTTCAGGCTGAGATTGTGCCGGACCGAGTTCTTCCAGCCGTTGTACTCTCCGTTGAAGAACTCATACCTGCAAAATAGAAGAAAGAGAGTGCGTTTTTGTAGCGTTCTTAAGGAGAATGCGTTAAGCCCCAATTAAGTGCGAAATAAATTTTACTGCAAATGTTCCCACCAATAAAATGAAAAAGAGACCACCCGGTCGCACTTTGAATCGTACCACACGCAAAAAAAAAAAACCCAAATGTGTGTCTCAAAGGCCAATGGAGCCAATGACTGGAGTGGAACCCAAAAATAGCCGTCAAAGTTCTGCCTGCCCACCCCAAGCTCTCAGATGATGTCATATAGATAGCTGCGGGGATGGATTTTCTCCCTACCTCCTCTCGCCTTCGCCTCTCGCTTCCCTTTCAATACTCACTTCGATTGCAGATACTTGTAGATCTCACTCAGCGTACGGCGCCGATGCGGCGAGTCCTTGATCGCCATCACGATCATGTTGATGTAGCTGAGCTGGGGCTTTTCCTGCCGTCGGCCACCGTTCGGTTTCTTCGATCCTTCGCCACTGCCAGCACCACTTCCCGTCGTGCTGCTGAGCTGCTGCTCTCCTCCGCCACTGTTAACGGTCGGTGTCGTCTTCCGTGCCGCCGCCACAGCACCGGTAGTGGAGCTCGCCCCAGACACGGGCGGTGTCGGTGAAGTCGAGCACGGTGAGCCAAGCTGTGAGACGGGGGAAGCGGACGTTGATTTGGGAAGATGTAGCGATGCTTCGATCAGATGTCCACCGCTTGTACTTGTCGCTTGCATTGAGTGTTGCTG
>AXCO02012444.1:0-11289 GCA_000473525.2 Anopheles melas
CCCCCCCCCCCCCACCTCCACCCAGTTGCGCTCTCCAAGGGACGATTCGTCGCCATTAGACGGTACGCCGGAACACAGAAAAAAAACCCACCCATCGCTGGCGAGGCACGTCCACACACAAGTGCACACTTCAATTTTTAGCTCTTTTGTTGCAACATCGCCGAAAAACCAACCTTTTCACTACCACCGAACGGACGATCCCCACACTCCAGAGTCTGTTGTCCATGTTGTTGCTCCACACCCCCTCTCCCACCAAAGACGCACGCGCAATTGAACAAATACTATCAAAAAACGAGCTCGATTAAGTTTTGAGATCCCGCTTGCACCCAACTCTCACCTGAGAGGGAGCGCAGCGCTTGCTTTGATGCAGTTAGCGTGTACTGTACCGAAGCACTGTTTTGAGGATACAGCGTCCTTCCTACATCCGCCGCACTCCTCCTCCTCCTCCTCCTCCTCCTTCAATGCTGGACCGATAAATGAGCGGTCCCGTACAGGAGAGTACACTGAACTCCCAACCGTCCCTTTGATGGAGTTCTGCTAATTCGGAGTTCTGCTGTGCTGAGGCAGAAGGGTGGCCCGCTTCATGTTACGGCTTCATGGCAGTGCTGCATAATGCCCGGCGAATTGGGTTAATTTGCGGAAAATGCACCGGCAAACTTTGTTGCACGTTCAAGAGCTTTTACTTTTCTTTTCTATCGGTCCTTTCTTGCTGTTGTTTCGCTTTACCATTCCGGTTGGGTTTGATGTTTTTAACGGGCTGGGTAATCATACTGCACACACAGTGCGCTACAGTTCAGCCCGGGTTCGCACTTCAAAGCAAACGATTGTTGCAAAGTTGTACCATGGGCCGCTTTCTTCGCCGTGGTACAACAACAGTTAGGATGTGTTTTCTACACCAGATGGTTTCGTTTGTATCAAAAGCGGGATGCGGTACAGCAAGAAACCAAAATAGGGCGTTATATTATGAATTATACTTCGTGGAATAGTTGCAAGTTGCATTCTGTTTTCTGCATTCTTCGTCCAAAAACACACATCACGCCAAAAACGCCCAAAAGTTATGCAATCTGTGCAGCAAAATCGCCTTTTTGACGTTTTCCTCCATCTCTCTCACCCACATACGCTTACTTACTTGCCAGTTGCTTGCCGTCGCAGTAGTTCGAACGCCACGGGTAGTCGCAGCCCTCCGTGACGCCCCGGTGCTTGCCGGCGAACACGAGCCCGTTCGGGCAGTCGTACAGCTCCGGCTGGTTGTTGATGCACTCCCAGTACCGGTCGCAGTACGTCACGTCACCGACCACCTTCGACTTGGTTTTGCACGGGTCCTCCTGGTCCTGGCGCTGTCCACTGGCAAGCCCTGTTTCAAAGACGGATATAGCGCGTTAGTAAGGTTAGTTTGTCGGTTGTCGCTTTTTGCACACGCACACACACACACACAAACAATGTTGTTGCTAGCTGGATGAAAGTGAAAAACCCCCGTAAACTATTGCATTCCACTTCGCTCGCCTAGTAAAGTACCTGTTGCGTCTGGCCGCGTAAGCCCAATAAAGTCACCGTGTCGACATGCGATGCGAACAAAACACTCCCCTAAAGCTCCCTCGTCACGTCGGACGACTGCTTGGTTCAAGTTTCTTATGTCACACGGTAAGTTTGAGCCAGCCGCCGACAGACGACGACGGCTCCGAACGAAGGCAAGGAAATGTAAATGCAAATGAAAACACTGTTGCAACATAAGGACGCCACACTCGACGTCGATCTCGTGCGCTGATCAGCCCAAAAGTGTACCGCTGACAGACAGTGTGGATGGCAGATGGAACAGCTCACAAATCCACGACACTCACGCACGAGCACAACAGAGCACAACTTTTAATTACATTCCAATGTAATTGAATACCGTTAGCGTGGGGCGAAGCTCCGGGGCGAAACCCGCGAGTAAACCTTCGCTCCCTCGTGGTGTCTGTATGCTCCAACGGACGGTGCAGTTGTTGCTAAAGTGAAACTTTCCTTCCCGGTCGGTTGATGAACTTAGCTTGACGAATGAAGAATAAATTTAGTTCACGATAGTGCTGTGGCGGGTGGCACATTTTGACAGCAAGTCTGTCACAATAAAGGCATAAAGTTCACAGCCGGCAAGCGAAGGAAGGATAAGCAGAGCACTTCCTTACGCTACGTTATACACTAGAAAGTCATAGACTGATTATGGTTTAAACGTTCGCGGTTTACCTGACTGTTTTCAGACTAAACCCACTTTTGTTTCTTCGACACAACGCGCCATCCCGTTTCACGCTATTTTTTCTATTTTTCTATTCACGCTATCTATTTCTGATCGATCCAGTCAGCGCAACGGCAACGGGCAGCCGAAACCAATCAAATCAAAAACAGCCTACAGCGGCTACTATCAAGTCGCCGATTCTAAAGCCGCGCCACTAAATGCCACTCTGTCAATTCAATTTCACCTCGTCGAATAAACAGCTCTGATTGGAAAACTTCATCAAAAACTCTCAACCGTCCGCCCGACCCGCTCTACAACACTTTGCCCACTGCCCAGACCCGTGATTGAACTGCCACCTTCGCCTGCACACAGCGCGCGCGGACAAAGAGCTACAAAAGCTGGGGCTGATTATCCGGCCGCGTGTTGCAACACGTGCCAGACTTTTGCGTGCTGGCCAGGCAAATCGATCGCTCGTCCCTCGCTTCGTCCGGGCTGGCCGGCCGTGCGAGTATTTGCACAAATTGAATCGCACACAACCACAACCGGCACACGCTTTGTTCACTATCCAACGCACTCCGATCGTTCCCGGGGCGTACTGTGTTTCGATTCTTTCACGCGAAATCGTGCAATCACACACCCCGTAACCGTGGATGGCGTACAAGTGGGCAGTGAGAGCAGAAGAGATAATTAATTCCTTAATACTTTAAGCGTTTTAACGGACGGTTCGCACGCCATTTTACTACCGGGAAGGCACGAACCCGACAACCCGACAGGTGGCCGGATTTCACGCGCAAACGGCACCGTCTGGCGCGGCCCCGGGGACCGTATGTTCCGGCAGCATTTGCGCCCTTTCATCATTCGCCACCATTCGCACTGAATTGGTGGATTTGTGGAAAGTGAGCGCTTTACGCGCGATAACATAATGTAAATTCCACATCTAGTGTTGGTGGTCGCCACAGGTCTGTGCTCGAAGTTCAGACCAAAACCATTGACCAATCCTTAGCCGCTTGTTCGCCAGTCCCATTGAACGGGCGCTATAATCCAATTCGAGCGTAGCAGCACTTCGATTGCACTTAACACTGGCAGCATCGAGAAAATGGTTTAAAAAAATCAATGTCCTTTACACGTTAAATTAATTGCATTAAAATTTAACACTCACATTCACCGATCGACCGGTCGAGGCTCGTGCAAATGTGTGCTCGCCCTGCCAGCCCTAGGGAATTGCACCGAAGATGGAAATCTTCTCGATTCCTCGTCCACTTCCACTCCACAGCTGAAGTACAGTAATTAATTCGATTATGATGGAAATATGATTTCACATTTCCACCTGCCCGCCAGCCGGAGGGGGTTTGCACGACTACAGAAGGCAAAAAGAACTGGCACACACAAACCGCTATTCCACCGAGGGAAGCAATGCGTTCATTCTAGCTGTATCTCTCGAGAGCATGTGCTCGAAAGCCCTCCACCACTACTAATCCCCAGTGGAAAAGGAGCCAAGAGAAAAAAAAAAAGCGAACCCACACAACCGGAAGCGATCGGAATAGGTTGTCGTGGTGCCACCGACAGTAGCAAATCTATTTATAATCCCATTTTTCTGTCATTTTCCGACACCGATTGTGTTGCCGTACCTTTAGCGCATGGTGCCGGTAATTCAGCGCTTTCGCCCGATAAACACATTACACGCTTTCTATTTGGCACAATTAAATTCAATCAAACCAACCTGATGGCTGCAACCGGAGGCCATTTGTTGTGTCTTCCTTTCTACCCGGAAGATGCGCTCAGTGCTGCGAGCCCGAAGATGGATGATGTTGAAGCGACTAAAAACCGACACAAATTTAATCCCTATTCCTTTTGCCAACGGTGCGCTAAAATGGACTGTAAATTTAACACTCATTATCTCATACACACACCGGAGAAGGAGCTACATTGAAGGCAACGTCACAGCAGCATCCATTAAGGAGACTTTCCCGAAAGCACTTTCCACCGTTATGGCGTGTGTAAGATGCTGCGCCCATCGAAGCCTACCCGATAATTAAATTCATAAATACGGGCGGTGGTCGGTCGGTCTCGGCCTTCGGCAGTTGCGCTCGGTCTAAATCATGCCGTTCCCAGCGGGCATGAAAAGCCTTTGTTTGCTTAACGTTCGTTTCTTATCATTTGTCGCTTGTTTTTTTTTGTCGGTTTCTTCTGTTCAGCTCACTCGTCCTTCGGCCTCACTGGCAGCAGCAAATTCGATAAGACTGATTTCTTGAATGAGTATTGCAAGCAAAAATGGCTTCCACTTCCAATCCACCATTCTCCGCCAACGCCCATTACCGTGCTTCTTCCGCTCCGCTGCAGGCGAACCAGGTGAAGCAATTCGAATTATCGTTCGACGCGCTTTTTACTCTCCATCCACGACGCTTATCTCGAAACGGTTGTCATGTCGTAAATCGCTCGTTTCGCATTATCCCACGGGCGCGCCACGATGGAGGCGTCCGGTCATTCACGCGCGATGGAGCAGCCCGGTACCCGGTACAGCCGGACGCCCGACACATTCGCGCTTATCGTGGATGTAAGACTTTGCTCCCGGGGCACTCAAAGCATGGCGCCATAAAAATTCACTACCACCGGTGGCCAGTTTATCTAATTTACCGCTCCCCGCTCGATCGCTTGCCTGAATGTTAATTACTGCGATTTGTTCGACCATTTGGGTTCAAGGTTCATTCTTCCTTCTTCTTTTCCCTACCTTCCTTTTCGCTCATTTCGCTTTAACTTTCCCGCGTTTGTTCTAGCATATCTCTTATTTTTTTTCTAAGGTGATTTCTATCTCCACTGTCCACGGTCATCCTAATTAGACTTCGGGGTCGAAATTGCAAACTGTCAGAACTTTATGCGCATCCGAAGCAACACATTTCCATCTCCACAGGGCAGGAATCGGCAATTCCGAAAGGGCCAGTTATTTATACGATACGAAGCAGTAACCAGCAACGATCCAAAAACAGCAAACAACGAGCAAAAAAAAACAAAAAGAGAAAAATAGCTTTCTTAAGCGAATTAAACTCCATTGTTTGGTTGGGTTTCGTGCCGCTTCAGCCATCGCGTAGCGAGAGCAAGTTTGAAAGCCAGGAATGATTCTATAGACTGTAGAATCATGTTCTTGCCCATCGAATCGCCCTCGAGGGTAACATTCAACTGCCAGAGCAAAAAAAAAAACAGAATGGCACTGGTTTAGCTTAGCCGTAAGTATTATCGGCTATCTTTTTCGGAAATGGAACACCTACCCTAAATTTACTCCCCTTTCCCCATATATCTCGTTGATCAATTGTCGGCTCTACAAAACAACAGTATCAGTTCCATCTGTCTGCCAGTGTACGTGCGATCCATCAAAGCATACCTTCTCCGAGCGATAATTATAAATTATGATGAGCTAAAATGTCCGCCTGGGACTCCGCAAGCAAAAGGGGGGTACCGGGCACAGTCCCAGTTTATTGCACCACAGGTAAGTGCATCTAAGCCGTCGGCACAACAGACATGTCTGCCAATCGCGTTGCCGCTCCTAGCAGTGTGAATGTGAAATTGAAATTAAAATAATTATACGAATTAAAACGCTCCACTGCGACGCTTGAGACTTGGTTGGCTGGTGCGCACGAGAAGCGTCCGTGTGCCGTCCCCAAATGGTCCCGTTGCGGTGATTGAAGCCAAAATGGAGTCGCCCCAGCCTGCTTGCTTGTTCCGCTTGCCCCACAGCTTCCCCGTTAAGCATAGTTGCAAAGATTTCGACAGTTATAATTGGAGAGTCGAGACCATAGCTTTCTTCCTCTGCGGGAAGGTCGATAAAGGAAAAACGATCCTATATACATACACACAACAGAGGAACCTCCCAGCACGTACCACAGTAATGTCCTCCCCTCTTCCCAGGCAACGGTGTGTGTGTGTGTGCCATAATGTGCCATAATGCCAAAAGTGCTCATTACATTAATTAATAGTGCAATCGTTAGCCTCATCGCGAGACTGCATCGTTTTAGGTCGGGATGTTGGGGAGCGCAGCGGCAATTATGATGCTTTTAGAATAATTGCTCTCCAAGTATTTGTGAATACAAATACAGTAAAACTCTTTTTTTTTGCAAGTTTAGACACTCTAGCAACATTCAAAATGCAAATCCGTCCACCGGCAACTGCACCAACGGCAATCGTATTTCTAGCGCAGCAATTGTAATATTTTACTTATCCTGATCGTGGGCGTAATGATGAGCGCAAACAACGATCTATTGCATCTCTCCCGGAAACATGCAACGAAGCGGCAGCGCTGTTCCCCCTTGCATAGATACACCAAAAGCTGTAGATACACCAAAAGCTTGCATAGATACACCATTGCAAAGCGAAACAACTGCGCTCACCAGGAAAGAGGCAAAACAACACCAACAACAAAAACAACAGCAACAACAAAAAACAATCCCGGAAGTAAAAACCCATCTCATTTTCATTGCTTACCGCAAGGTCCTGATTAATTAACCCAACAGGCAGCAAGCGATCCAAAACACTAACGCAAATAACTTTTCCATTACCGCCGGCAGCCTGACCCGACCTGCTGGCACAGCCCGACCACCAATCTTTGCGATCTGCTGTGCGCTTATCTTCGCGCTCGTTGCGCCAGCGCTTGTCGCCTGCACTTACAATCATCATCTGCGGTTGGGAATTAGCAAGTGCTCACTAATGAAACCGCCGCTTACTCACGCACCAGCAGCACGGCAAGCAAGCGAAGCACGGAACCACTGTCGCTTTGCGTGGTTGAGTGCGGCAAAATTGCGGCGTGTGTGCGCAGCAACGGGAAAGAAATGTAAACTTTTCAAATACACAAACTGCACCCAGTGTGCAATTTATGCTCGGTAAAGTGGCACTGCAAACCATCCACATGCATCGCTTGTCGGTTGAGCCCACACTCGATTGCATACCTTGCAGGCGCAAGAGCTTTATACCAAACTGTGCGGTCGGGGGTATTCATTACATCGTCTTATTGCGATCACCTTCTTGCTTCTTCCTCTGCTTCGCTGCCCATATCACACACTATGCACAAAACAAAAAAAAAAACAAACAAAACACACTGTTGTGCCGTCGTCTTTCAAGAGCAACAGCAAAAAAGTTTGCGTTTTAATTAATTTCTCAATAAATAAGTTTCCGAAACCGGGTCAGGAGGGAGGGGAGGGGGGGGCGCCAACGGGCATTTGCTGCGTCGGTAACCAATACAAAGCTGTAATTAATTACAGCCAAAGCGTAACACTGACCATCCTCCCGGGCCTCCCGTGGGCCAGGATGCTCGGATGCGATCATAGCAAGGATAGGACAGGGCAAAGTTGTGCCGTTTTGCCTTCCACGATGACGCCCAAACCTTCCCAAAAGAAAAACCACAAACCGTGGGAGGTGCGGTACCGTCCTAGGCACGGAATGGGACAGTTTCGGGGAAGAAATTCTTACCCCTCCCCTCCCTAGCAGCCACAACGAAGTCATGCGGTTCCGCAAAACTATTCACCATGTCAACGAGTGCCACAAGTGCCAATTTCCTAAGGTTAACTTTCGCACTCTCTGCCCCGACTTCCTGGCCTTTTTCCCGAGCTCTTTCCACACATCTTCTTATCAGCTAACTTATTAAATCCGATTTCGTTAACTTTCTTAACCCATGAACGCTTGAGCATCATCCCGGTGCATAGCGATGGGTTTGTTTGATGTGGTGGCTGGTCCGACCGCTAACCGGGGCTTGTATAAAAAGGATAAGATATTTCTCAATCTTCTACTGCAGCCGACCGACGGTACCGTGGTGCTCGTTTGGTGCGCAGCAACGAGGGAGGTAGGGGCGGGAACAAAAACCACACCTCGGAACGGTTCACCGAACATTGGTTCATTGTTCGATGGGCGATGGTTGAAGAAAGGTTTGATTATTCTAAGTAGATGCACAATATAAAGAAGCTCGACTGCTGTTTCATTACGCACCAGGGAGCTAATAGGGCGGGCAAAGTCAAGCAAAAGAAAGCTAATTTAAGTTTTAACAATTTCACAGTGATCTTCGTATGATGTCGATGATTTTATAGAAAATCTTGGGTTCAATTCTTTCGTCGATTGCAGAGAAGGATCGTTCCGTATACGGTGGCTCGGCGGTTTGAAGATCCACATCATCTTAACGTTATTGTTATGATTAACCATCTATTAGTTGGTCCATCTCACACATAGGGTCCATCCATTAAATACCTTTTCATTAAAAGGTGCATTGCCACAGCATTACGTGTCCCGTCTCCTGCAGCTTTTAAAGTAATTAATTGCCACACCGCAAAGCTCCCACTTCCGTATATGCACAAACCTCTTTTTAAATCCAACCAAGCTCCACAAAACACTCTGTCCAATGAGCTTGTCCGACGCATTAACAAAAAAAAAAAAGAAGCTTCCATCCATCTCATCCGTTCCGTTGTTTACCCGTTGGTGGTGAGATTGAAAGAAAACACACCTACGGCAGCGTTCAGCAAACTTTTGCTCCTCCTGCTCACCACTAAGGGCTCCCTGCGCACACTAAGTCCCTTGCAGTTATTTCAAACATTTACACCCGTAAGGCGAAACGGTGCGTACCAGCGGACCCAGGCCTTAGAACAATTGCGTAGACGCGTAGCCGCATTCCCTTGGCCGCAGCAACAAAAACAAGAGCTCATCTACACGGCTAACCCATGGTTTGGCCATACAGTCGGCCGTAGCAAGGTAGCACAGGACCGTACCGTACCGTGTGTGTTTCTCGTGCGGGGTAAAATCAACCAAGACATCCATTCCAGCCAGCACACCGTTCTCGCTCTCCCAAAGGCGAGCCCAGCGTCCGTTCTCGCCATGCATGACCACCGCACAAGAATGGCACAAATATTTTCCACGAGACAGCCAAAGTTTTGCCGGTAAATATTTGTACATTATCAAAGATTTGCTACACCAGCCGCACCAGGCTGCCACTCGCACACGCACTGCCTAGTCTAGTAAGGTTGCCGGAATTCGTCCACCCACTTTGGGCACTTTGCTGATGGGCCACCGGTGAGATGACTACGTATACTAGGGGTACTAGGGGGACGTTTTGCGTACGAAAACCTCATCAAAAGGTGTCCCCGGGAGTTTGACGAACAGGGGAACAGAGACAAGAACCCTATAACACACACACACACACACACACACACACACACACACACACACACACACACACGAAACCGTCCGTCCGTCCGTCCAGTGCTTGTGCCGGTAGTGGCTACAACTATCATCAAGTGGTACATTTTATTGGACCAAAGAAACCCCGTCAGCTCGGTTTCGGCCTCGGTCCGAGAAACGCATCAAACGCTACAAACATTTTAGATGGCCGAGTGGCAGGCCCAGCAGCACAAATATGAAGACACGCACGCAACCCAGCATAATAACAATTTCGGTAAAACTTAATCAAACTCGTGCATCCAACTTTGCCCCATTCAGTGGACAGCTGTACTGAGTGTGTACATGTGTTCAGGTTTAAGGGCTAGTCACCGCTTTGTTATCTTGCATAACAGTTTATGGAAAAACATATTTACCTTAAACCCACTGATTCTCTCTCTACGTGCCGGAGCAAAGTGAAATGTCATAAAATCGACCACCTGCAGGGAAACGGGCAGGCCAACGGACAGTGGGTGGAAGAAGGAGAAGGACCGGGAAAGCATATATGCGTGATGCGTGCTGTTTGCGTGCTGGACGCAAGCCAAACAAGCCGAAGAAAACTTTTCATAGAACATTTTCAACACCTTGGCAACGGCAAGCTGCAGGACGCTGTTCCTCGAGACGATCGTCATATCGACGGGCGTCAAATTGCGTACAAACCACCATTTCCCTGCACTGCTGCCACCCATGTATGTGTGTGTGTGTGTGTGCCCCGTTCGCTGTCGGACAAACAAACGCGTTATCAGCACCACATCATCGGTAACCGATGGCAACCCTTCTGTGCGTTGCATAAAACCGATCCCTTCCCCCAATTTAACGATGCCACTCGTTAGTTGCTACCTTCCGGAAAGAAAATATGAACTGAAAAGAAAGTGTGAGACGAGGAAATTTGGGCGGGCAACTATGGTTGATGATGTAGTGTGGTGTCCCCCGTTCCTGCTAGCACGCACGTTGATGCTGTCAGCGAGGATATACCATGTCACGTTTGATTGCTTTTTTGGCTGAATGACAGTAAGGCCGCTTTGCATTGCAAAGCCCGTCAGCAGCTTTTACAATATGTTATCATCCAATTTTAGTGCCATCTTTCACTTCAGCGTTAAGTAAATTTAGACCTATTGTTTACCCATACCAAGCTTCAGCCGGAGTTTCAATAAAACTTGTTTACAATCTTACATCAACCAACTGTCCGATTTAGGGCAACAGTTTCTGTTCCTACAAACCTCAATCCCAGCACACCGCCATGTAGTTGGAAAAACTTTATCAATTAATTCGTCACAAAACTGGCACGCTTACACAGTGGGCTTTTACCGGAACCGCGCTAAAACCAACACACAAAACCCCCACTTCCGGTTAATTCCACCAGCAGCGAGTAATTATGCTGCACTCGACAGCAGCAGCAAACCACCCAAAGCCCCATTTTTTTTTCACCCCAAGCGACCGGCGCCGCAATCAAAAACGCTGTACTGTGTTGTCTCAATTCATCATCGTTTTCAATGACGGAGGTGATTATAAAACTTTTCCACCCAAAGTGGCCGAACGGGCACAACCGCTTTCCGTTTTGCAGCAACAACCAACAAAACAGGCTGTCTCCAAAAATCTACCAACAGACCCCATCAGAAATAACAGCTAAAGAGGAAGAGCGAGTGTTAAGAGTGAAGAAAAGCACTGTTGTTATTATTATTTCTACCCTCCCTTAGGAGAATTATGACCGCACCTCTTTTTTGACAGCACTCGAGCAAGCATGACAGAGAGTGCACTAACCTTCCCCTTTCGCGGCTACACTGTAAAGTGTTACCCCCCCCCCCTTCCCCCTCTCGATGCTTCAACGACGACGAGTGTCTGCTTAATTATCTCAACGATCAATAAAGGCGAAAATAATAACAATAACCACGGGCATT
>AXCO02012447.1:0-10606 GCA_000473525.2 Anopheles melas
TGTGTGTGTGTGTGTGTGGCTCAGAGCAAAGAAAAGAAAAACCAGAAAACAAGCCAAAATCCTGCTTATTTTCCTCGGCGCTCGATGACCATGAAGGTTGAATCCTTCGACGAGCGGAATCATCACGCTTTGCGGATAGCAGCATACTGCCGAAGGTTTTCCCACTGTTTGACCTTTTCTCTCTTCTCTCGTTCCACACACTGTGTATGTGTGTGTGTACGGAGCTGTGTGTCCGAGCGTCCGAATGTTTGCATTGCAAGTTAATACGATTTTCGGACCCTGTCTAATCCACCCAAAAGAAGACGGGGGGAACCGAAAAGGAAAAGCCTGCCTCCCGCCGTCTCCCGAACACCATGCAATGAAAAACTCGAAATCGAATAAAGAACGAGAGAAAGAGAGGTTTCGCTCCGTCCCCTTCGTTTTGCCAATGATTATGTCCAGCCGAGCGCAACGGACCGTTTCATATCAGAAATCGACGTGATCGGATTGTGTTGTCCATCCCGTCGATTTCCCCTGTGTGTTTCTTGCTTCCCCTTCCCCGCGCACCGCAATACTTTGTCCCTTTTCTCATGCTTCAAACACACACACATAAACACACATATAGGCATACATTCACATTTTGCCAAATCGAACCAAGAAAAGTGAGAAGCCCGGCCCAAATTGTTTCCCATTTTCGATAAGCATCCGGGGGTGTTGTGGGACGTCCGGCCAAACCCGTGTGTGTGTGTGTGTGTGTGTGTGTGTGTGTGTGTGTGTGTGTGTGTGTGTGTGAGTTCGAAACGAATCGAGAACTACAAAACGGTGGTCCCGATGGTCATGCTGAAACGCGATAAGACGGATGGGTTGATTATGGATTGAACGAGAACGGCTGTGTGTGTGTGTGCACGTCTTTTCATGGTCGCCGCGTGTGTTGAGAATAAAGAAGAGTACAAGCAGGGCAACCCAAACACAAAATGAAGAAGAAGGGGTCAAAATATGTTTTTATTGTTATGGATTGACCGTATTACGAATCGGATGCTGTTATGCTATGCGTTATGGGATGCAGCGGAATAAGGGCTATATGCTCGTGTGACCGTGTGGGCAAGGATTTACCCCTTTAACCGTTCCGGTGCGTGCTGTCCGGTGTTATTATTGCAAAATGTGGATCTCTGTTTTCGATTATATTTTATTGTGCTTCATCGTTCCAGCTGCCAGGGAAAAATATGACAACATTGTTTCTCTCACACACTTTACCAACAAGCAAGGATAAGGATAGGGGCTCAACTGGATACAATTCAAACGTCAACGTCGAGAATCGGGACGGTGGCAGTGAAATCGCCAAACAATTCCAAACACTGCGCTGCAATGCCCCCTGCTGTGGCCTGCCAGCTTACTTAGGCATGCAAGCGTGCGTGGCATATCCCTCTCCCAGCACACCATAGACCAGCATAAACCCTCGAAAAACACAAATCGGATGGGATTATCCGCTAAAGAAGCGATACCTGATACATGGTCGAGATGAGCATCGACAAGCGGGAGTGGAGCAACAACCAAACAAAAAAAAACCATCAAAAAGGAGATCAACGTAGGTAAATCCCAGCGAAATAGCCGATTATCGCATCGGTGCACACGCTAGGAGGTGTAAAAAGGGATGCGATGGTGTGAGGGAGTGTCTTGCATATTTTGATGGCAATTTTTATCCGTACAAATTAGGACGGTTTTACTCACGCCGTTATGGGCACAGAAGCAACAATCAATAAGGGCTCAATAATCGGATTCAGCTTAGCTCTTACCTGTAAAAAAAGAAGAGAAGAAAAAAAAATCGAAATCAGTACAGGAGTTGAATGTTATTGGACGAGATAAATTGAAAAGATGTCTTCACAGCTTAGATTCAACACCATTCGTCATTTAACATGAATGATTATGTTCCTCACATGCACGATTGAAACGTTTATAAGCAGAAATAGTGTTTTGCATACATTTAGGCGCTGTAGTTAATGTTTTATTTGCAACTATTGGCTACAAAGTCCAATCTCAAATTTAGATTAACAAGTTATAGCGTCTAACACTCATAGCAGATAAAAATTTTAGCTTGACTGCTATTTAAATACGACAATTGCGTAAGCGAAGAATGTTCTTAAATTTTATAGCGCCTAAAAGTATACAATCTTCACGATTCTAGTTAGTTTTTTGTATGGAGTTTGACAGTTGGAGGCTGAAATCATGTAAACACTCCATACAAAACCACACAAAAACCTAGCCTGCAATTTTCAGTCTAGATTATTCTAGCCACAAAGCTAGAATTTGATTCGAGTACCTGCTCGAAAACACGGTGTTGTTTACATTGACCCCAAGGTGCATTAAAGAGATCTGGTGATGGAATCCAGAATCAAAGTGTATGTAGTCCAGGTGGGTTCATAGCATTTTGTATAACCAATTTTAAACATCTTTTTTTTGACAAAACATGTGAAAGCATTTGTTCAAACAAGCTTTCTGGAGGCTTGACGAATATACAATACACTCTTAAAATCTTCATTCAGAAGCAGAAGCGATAAAAATCAGCCTTCTAAATTCATACACCTTGAGATAAGCCCACCTGTATATTATACTCAAATAGATAGCTGCTCGAAAACTGCTAAACAATGCAAACAGCTTACAGGTTGAAATTTCAGCCTACGAACTTCAAACGGAAAGGGGCCCAATGTTAAATATTCAAAGATTTCATTTACTGCAGCGTTTTGTCGAAACTCGTGGAAAGCTGCTGCAAAAATATCACTCAAACATCAAGAACGTCTTCAATTTAAAGAAAGTCTTTGCTCAGACAAACACTATCTCCGACAGAGACAGGATTAGAGCAGTAGACCTAACGAATGCTTCAGTTTTCTTTCCGCCTTATTTTACCGTACAAACATACCGCACACGCTCGTTAAGGGTTTTGATGCGCCGCTGATGCATCTACACTGTGTCTTCTACCCCGGCTGCCAAACAACAGACACACACACAGACGTACTGCTGATGAAAAGCATCTTTCGTTACTCTTGGCAGAGCACAAATCACGGAACCGACACGGAAACCGGTTCACCTGGCTCACCAGGACCTGGGACCGTGCCGGGCAAACTTGGCAAGCTTGTTTTGATGCTGAAGAACTGGCGCTGCTCGAGAGCCGTTGCATATAGCACCGTGGCGTGGAACCGGAAAAAAGTTCAATAGGATGTCACACCCGGTGCTCGCGTGAGAAATAGGGGAAGAAAGCATCCCCCGAAACCTCTGCGAGCGCGCGGGGTTCGTTTGCACAAGATTTTCTGCAGTCTCCGATGTTCCCGAGCGTTGTGAGGCAGCTCTAAGTACAACTCGTTGGGTTGAAAAACCAGCAACGTAGTACAGCAAAAAAAAAATCCCAGACACGCATAAGATACCTTGAAGTTCACAAAAAAAGGAACGACGGTGACGACTGCCGCTCGTCCTTACACAAGCAGAGAGCAAGTAAACAAACAAACGGTTGTGTGTAGAGAATGCGAAATTTGGCAACTCGTCGTTTGGTTTTACCTGTCTCGTTTTTTATTGCTTAGAGCACAAATTCGTGACGCTTTCCCTTAAGCGCGGGGTAACCGGCAGTATTTTCGGGGCTGGCAAAGGGTTGATGTGCAGGCAGTACCTGTCTTCTTTGATTCGCGTCGAAGATGTTCAGTTTTTGATATTAAAGTAATGTGCAAGAATATCGAGAGCTCTTGAAAAAACCGAAGACGAAAAAAACCCATCTCCCGCATGGTGATTGTTCTCACACAGGCAATCAGCAAATGTCAACAGCATGAGTTTGACAATTGAGCGAGAGAAACGGGGCGACTGTAAAACGTGAACAATTCAACCGTATGTGTGTGTGTGTGCATATGGTGTGGTGATTGTTGGGTAAATTTAGCAAGCTGTTGTTATCTGCTTCTTTCTGTTTAAAGATTAAATATAAATGTTAGGAACAGTCAATAACAGTTCATAGACAATGCAAGCACTTGATCGCAACAGCATCATTTCATTTCTCTTGAAACAGTTTTAAAGCGTATTAATAAATTGTTGCATACAATTTTAGCATTTCAAATTTAGTACAAAAACAAATAATATGCGTCGTATAAAGATCGGACGCACATGTAACACATTTAAATTATTTCAAAACAATATCAAAACAATGTATGGATGAAGCTTGCATAAAAAACTAACTAACGACCACTGCAGACCGGAACAAGCATTACATTTGCACTCCTACTTGATCTCACAAAAGCACCAAGCCAGATTTTCTTTTCACTGGTGGTGGTGCCTGGCATGAGCCGTAAATATCCTCAGCAAAGGGCAAAAAAGAGTTTCGAAAGAAGTTTTCCTGCCCCACTTCGCAATGGCACTGTTCCAGTGCGGGCTGACGTTTAATTCATTTTTGTTTGATTCCTCCTTCTCTTCTTCCACTTACGATTTGCAAACACAGCCACACCATTTACCACCGGAAATGCTTTGTTGGGCCCGATGAGTTCCCGCGAGAGATTGGCTGCTGCTACTAATCCCGCTTGCGCCTTTCTCAATGTGCGTGTGTGTGTGTGTGTGGCAGGGACAAGAATTGAAGAGTGGAAAATTGTATCCAAGTAGTCTCATCCTGATTTCAACCCCAACAACAGTGACCAAGAGGGAAGCAACAAAACAAAAAAAAACAAAACAAGAAAAACTTTCCAACATTGTGCGCGTTAAATGAGAGTGGAGGAAAAGTGGACGAAGGCGGGCCACCCCCATACGGAATACAAAACCTCGAACAGCGCGCTCATGAACAGAAGAGTGCACTTAAGTGCTGTCGAGAGGGATACGATGTGTTTCGATGTCGGTGACGTTGGAGCCCAACCCGAGCCCCGGCCCAGCATCCCGTCCTAGCACAAACTCGCGAAAAGCAGAGAGAGGAAAAAAAGCAATTTCACTTCCTTACACGAACAATGTGGTGGGTCAATGGGAGAGGAAACGGAAGTGGGAAGGGAAAAATATGATGATATTTGATATTTGCCACAATTGCACTGCAGTATGTGAAGAGTACCGAGAGTACCCGCGCGTGAGCTTGATCCTGTGCTCCTTTGTTTTGCCCATTTGCAACCGGCCACGGATGCATTGTGGTCCAACGACGAGTCCAAGAGCGCGCTCTAACCTCATTTTGGATTGTGTGACTGGGTGTGTGTGTGTGTGTGTGTGCAATGCGATGAGAATGTGCATCAGCGTGAAGTGCCCACTCGTGCCTTGTGTGATGCGTACTTAGTAGCGGGTTTTTAGCTGCAATAGGCTGCTGCATTAAGAGTCCCCTTTTGGTAGGCGACATGTTAAATCATTTGCAGAGTGCGGTCGTGCTAACACGCATCCTTCCTGTAAGCGAGCTAATCGAGCTGGAGGCTGGTGGTTGGGAAAGGCAACCTGTTGCCTTCAAGGCATGCCCTGGATGCAACAAATCGTCGGGCGAAGCGGGAAAAGAGTACGGGGAATGACGCTAATTTACTGTTCGATGGGTTTTTACTTGACGTGATGCGTGCGTGGAGGTTCACTTGTTGTGGCGTTTTGTTAATTTTGTTATTTTAATTGTGTTTTGTTAAGATAAGGTGTCATCCATGAATTATGTAACACTGATAGCGGGGGAGGGGGAGGAAGAGGGGTAATTGCCGTTACGATTTGTTACGTGCGGGAGGGGGGGAATTGAACTTTTGTTACGTAACGCAAAATAAAATTTCTACATTTTTTTTTTTCAAAAAACAAATGAGTAAAAAAGAGGATTTTTCTTAGTGACTCCACAACCTTCGCGGTTATGGCAGCCTAAAAAATATCTCGCAACTTTTGTAAAAGTAATTTGTTGCAATTTTTGCAATTTGCAATTTTTAGGTTACGTAATTGATGGATGACGCCATCCATCCTAAGTTATGCGGTTTTGTATACCAATAATTCAAATTATTGGAGTCAAAATTCAGATTTTTTTTTACACACAGGTAAAAAATACATATCCCTTGAATACTCAATAAACGGGCTTGTTAGAGCCTTGTGTCAATACAGATGTAACACGGCATATGCATTTCATTTGTCATCGCATACACATCATTCCATTTTGGGCAGCAACGGAAACCCCAAACCGCCTTCAAGCAATCCAATTATACCCCGTTTATGGCACGTGTCCTGTTTGAAACTAGTTTTTCATTCGACCGCACACTTCACTATCCCAGGAATGCGTGAAGTGTGCAAAAATGAAACACAAGAACCAAGCCTTTCGACAGTACTACAGGGGTGACAAAGTAGCGCGCGCGATGGAAAACGATCTCGAGTATGAGCTCCCTTCAACAGTCGTCGCCGGAAACATCGTCGCGTTGATGATCGCCTCCACCAGCGCGCGCGCGCACACGATGCGATGAAATTGAGCCGTAAATCATTTTGCACCCAAAAATCCAAAAACCCCTTCTTCAATTTACAGCACCCTCCTGCAGTTCGGGTCTTTCGATTATGAAACGGCGCCGTCTCGGAAAGTGCAACAGGGTGGAGGGTTGTGAGTGTGACAAATTGCACCGACCGGTACGGTGACATTCATGAACCGCAAGACATCCGACGGGCCACCAGTAAGCGCACGCGAGGACGACGAACCCTTGGGATACATGCCTTCTGGCAGGGGTTGAGAGTGTGAAATGTTGCCCACTCACTAGGACTCTCTGCCTCACACAACGGAACGGACACACATTTGACAGTCCAATTCGTTCGATGTTACCCTTGTCTGTGTGTGTGTGTGTGTCTGTAACAAGGGACACACACCATCAATTACGCGCGCGCGTAAGAAGGGAGACACAAATCAGTGTCCCGAAGATGGGAAACGGGACAATGCATCGGCGAGGACGAAGTTCTTTCCCCTGAGATACCACCAGTGAGTGCTTCTTCGAGTACCTTTGGGTACAGAGTGTCTAGTGTGTGGCGAGCAGGATTCATTATTTACGGGTTGATTTTAACAACCAAAATTTTAAGGGAGGGGTCCCAAAAATTATAAAGACACGTGCCAGAGTGAGGTGCTTCTCGACGGCCCAAAAACAGATTGGGAATAGAGCAAGTTTTCCCCCTTTTATTTAAAAAAAAACACCTTTTGATTGGGTTTGTTTAATTGTCCAATTGTATCGTCGAAAAATGCTGTTGGTGCACCCCGTACAATGATATTTCGCCGTGTACAAAGACCCGCAAAACACACACACACACACACACCTAGGGTGAAAGGTGTCCCAGAACGAGATGTTGGCACGCGCGCGTCTTTTTCAGGATTAGAAGGTTGAAGGTTGCAGGCATTCTTTAACACCCAAATCTTCCTATTTAAGAGATTGCTTACCTGTACCTTTTAACAGTTTTGCTACCATGAAGAACCTTAGTTTTTATTCGTTTCGTCAGAAGTACCTTTCCTAAACAAAAAAGAGGAACTCGAAAGCGCGCGCGTGTGTACATCACAATATTGGGTTCAATCTAAATAAAGGGGATTGGCCAGTTTAAGGATACGATTATCGGCACGTGGATAATGGTTGGCATCAAGCGCGAGCGCAATGCGATTGGATTGGATATGAGCGTGGCGTTTGTTATTCTCCAAGGCGGAGGGGAGAAGATCTTGTTTTTCAGCAACTGAAATTATGTACGGCTAATGCGATTGCATTGGGAAAAGGAACCCTTTCGGTTAATATTTATTGGAAGCATTCACTTCAAGCGGTGTGAGTGAAAGTGTGGTCTCAGGCACTAAACGAAAAAGTGTTGTAATGGTTTAAGGATGCTCTTACCGAACGCATCAAGCCAATCAAGAAATAAGGATCTCCACTTGGCGAGCTGCTGGTTCACATGTGAGCAGATGTAATTCGATCCCCTGGAAAAAGGGGTTCATGACTTACGAGAATGTATATTTGCGAGCAACGGACATGAAACCGTCTCCTCCTACCGAAATACACACCTTTCCTCTTCTTATTCTGTTGCGCTGTATACAGGGAGCTGGCCCCGTTTGAGGCAGGTCGAACGATAATGATGATGAAAATTTCCGTATATTTGTCATCATCCCAATACACACGTTGGATCTCCCTCTCCTTTAGCTCCTACTGCTAGATCCGGAAGACAAAAAAGAAACCTGTCCCGAAAGCCGCTCCTTGTATTTGCTCGAGAGCTCACACAACGCACTTTACTAGGCAAAAAGGTAAATTATGTAAAGCCACAAAACAATGTCAAATTGTGTACGACTCTCGTGGGGCTTTGCGACAAGACAAGCGGTACTCAGACAGTTAGGCACAGGCTGCTGCTAGTAGATACGGATACGGATCCCTGCAGTAGCATTTATTATTCAACCGGCTGGCAGGCTGGTGTGTGCAGGATAACAAAACACATACGCGCACACACAGACTTCGGACTGGCCTTTCCGGTAGAATTCAGAACGAGCCCACTTACCGTTCTCTGTAAGTCGTTGTTGGTCTTCCAGCTCATCCGAAAGTGAACGAACGGGCGGCAAAGTTGAACATTACTGCCAGATATGACCGTCCAGCTCCGCATAAAAAAAAGGAAATCAGCCGGCTAGGTAGTTGAGTGTATATTGCAGAAATTAATACTTTTCTATAGACCCGTCAGGGTTGCTAGCATCGCCCGCCCTCTGTCCAGGTGGAAGGATTTCCTTTTAGTCGCAGCGACTATGACGTCCAACCCCTTTCCTATTTCTATTTGCAGAGTGCAAATTCCCGTTCGAAAGTGCATTCAGTAACCAAATACTTTTTATCGATCCACATGGAAACACACACACACACACGAAGACCTTCAGACAGCAGAGATAGAGTTGCACACACTCGATGTAATTAAATAAAAACGTACACCCCAGGTCCACCCTTGTGTTTGCACACGCTGGGTGGTTAAGCAGCAGAAAAAGCATTCTAATTAAATTAGAAGCTTTAAAGTCGCAACAAACACACACACACGCACTAACGTCAGTGAGGATAGTTTGGTTTAAAAATGATTCCGAGTACTACCCGGCAGCACTGCGGAAACTGCAACGCATCGCATATTGCTTTAAAATCATTTTCCAACAAGAATCGTGGGACGGTTGCAGTGTTTCCTGCAACGAGTACACATGATGGCACTTTTCATTTCCCGAGAGAGAGAGAGAGAGAGAGAGAGAGAGAGAGAGAGAGAGAGAGAGAGAGAGAGAGAGCGAACGAGCGAGGACCGTACCTCGAACCGAAACGTTCTCTAGCCATGCTGTGTGTGTTTGCCACACGGATATAGTCGACAGAAAGGAGTAAGATTGATTGCTAGCTGGTCATCGGTTACATTTACGGCACGGGACGGTACTTTTCCTGAATTCCGGAAAACTGGACGTTCAAACTTTTCTCGGGATATCACGATACACATGCGACCATCCTCCCTCTCTAGATGATGCTTTGTGTGATGCCGAGGGTCTTAATGATTATTCATCATTTATTTATAATTAGCACCGATTGAATTTAGTGACCGAACGGGGAGAGCTTTGATAAAATGGTCAAATGAGTGAATTTTGATTGAAATTTATGTGTCTCCATGGGGAGGGCTCGAAATACGTTTGGCTTTAGGATACTGTGTCCATCCGTCGAGGTCTACAGGTCTGAATGTTTACGTCCATCTATAGGCGGGGTAGGGATTTTGGAGGTTTCAACAAGCGCCCACCCTTGACCCTTTGTTGGACTTTACGCTAGGTTTGCTCTGTGTTGTGAGTCGTTTTTATTACCCATCCCTACTCGGATCCCCTAATGATAATGAATGTCGACCCGTTCGGAAGATGAATGGACACACATAGTGAAGGTACAGGCAGACAACATTTGACCCAACCATCACAACCGTCAACCAATCCAACCGTAGGCTAACGCAGTGGCAATAATACTCTGGACTGAGATTTGAACTACGGTGACTACGTGTTCTGAGGTTGGAAAACCGGACCAACTCCTCACACAACCGTGAGACTAGTAGCGTCAAAGGACACACACTTTATTGATGGCTTCTGGATAGGGTTAGAAGTGGCGCGAGCTTTAACGCGAATACATCAATTAGTCTAGCTGGTAATGAAATGCGCGTTTCCGCGCCTCTAGACTTTGCATGATGAGGCTCGCTGTCAGAGTTTGCCTTTAAAACTACATGTACTTTAGGGTTTTGCGATACAGACACAAGCACATTGAACGCTTAAGACTTGACAGCGGAGGACTTGATAAATCGTTGCTTTCGATCGAATCGAATACCACACCATATCGCGTACGAGAAATGAGTTTCCGATGAGACGATCGTTAATTGTGCAAACGGTCGATGGGACGAGCGGCCGATTACCCTTCAAAAGCCTTTACCTTCGGAAACGCGTTGTTATCCAGCGTTGGGCAGGTTTTGGAGCGTAGGGGTCAAGCGACGGAGAAGCTCCCGAACCACAAGCAGGCACACTCACACGCACGGGTCACTAATCAATCTGACGTCGAAGATTTTCGCTCAATGGCTGCGTTGGTGATTCTGTGCTCTACCAGCTACACGGATGAGATATCACGACCTAACCTTTACGAAAGTGGTTCCTTATACAACGCTAGCACAAACACGCTTTACTACCAGAGCACACCAAGAGCTACCA
>AXCO02012491.1:0-11694 GCA_000473525.2 Anopheles melas
GGAGCGTTCGTTCGATTGTAGTATGTTTCTTTTTTCTTTCTCTCGTCGGCATTCCCATTTCGTGCTTCAAACGTTCCCGATTGCGAGTTGAATAGTTTGTATGGTTCGGTTCTTCGGTTTTTTTTTTCGTGCTGCCCCACCCGTTCCATCATATTCACATCTTGCACGGTTTGCCAAACAGGAAACATTACGCACGGCTCATCTTCCCCACCAACCAGAGCATAAATTGATTCAATTACCGGCCCCACCTAGGTCGCCGATGCAGGCTACACAAATTGGCCCCCAATCCTAGTACTCCGATCAAGTGAGACGATCGTCCCTCGCACCCGTGGAAAAGAAAGCTAAGCCACGCCGAATGGCGACACTTGAGCCATCGTTTTTGCCTGCCCCAAGCGCTGTACAGTATAAGTATAATAAGGTTCATCTTCAATACCGGGATTGTGTGCGAGACGGGACCCCGGGTCACATTGTCCACTGGATCCGTTCGATCGGTTTGGTGGGGCTTTGGGAAATCTCGGTACGCTCACTTTCGTTTCGAAGTTCCTCCTATTGCTCGCACGTTGAGGCAGAGGAACGGGCACGGGATGAGATGGAAAGTGAGCTGGAACATTTTCAATATTAGTACACTCTCACTCGATGTTAATGAAGAGGTAAATAACTACAACGGCCGATAGATCGTACCGAACTGCTGCCTTTGCCGGCTATTCAAGTCAATGGTAAGCGACGTGGTTAATGCCATGATGGGACCATTTGGGCCGTTTTGTATACCTCGATCGAAAGTGAGCTTGTGTGTTGTTTTTTTTATCTATTTTTATACCATCGTTGCAGTTTGGCCAAGCATAAAGTGCAATGTTTACTTGGTAATCAAAAGGAAGAATCGAACGATGATTTTAACAACAGCTCGTCGTGCTCAAAGTAAAAGGTTTTAATATGAATCATCTTCACATCACGCGTAGTTGCATTAACTAGAGTTTTGTGTTATATTGTATAACTCATTCCTTCATTGGAACATCATAATACCATTAATAAGTCATAAACATTTCCATTCTGATTAAATTGGTTTGTATTACCTTTTCTTCAATTCAAGTTTTTAATTAGACAGAAAGTTATATATTTAGACAACATCAAGTTATCTTATCGTAAGAGGGAATGAAATTCTTATTTCAATAAAAGTCAAAGAATCGTATGACACTTTAAGAAATTAATTTGAAAATAAAAATGTATGCACAATAACTAAAAGCTTGCAAAAAACGTGAGGAAAAGATTCCATTGTTTGCCTTATCTTAACCAAATGCACTAAAAATATTAAAGTTGCTGCTCTTTCTAACCGCTCATGGTAGGTAATCGTAAGAAATAAATAAACAAATAAATAAACAAATTCGAGAAAGAATATTATACACGTAACCACTCTCCTAAGCTCAATTAGACCTAAAGGAAACAAGCGTAGGGCCTTTTATGCCAAAACTGATGCTTCGCAATTCATAAAAATGTTCTTTATCCAGCCCAACACGCGTAAGAGTGCGAGAGAGAGAGAGAGAGAGAGTGCAATGTAAATGTTTGCCTTATCAAACCGACATTTAAGATACATATCATTATCGGTCTTTCTCTTCCAGCTGCCTGTCCCATCGATCGGGTGCACTTTCGTGCGGAAATAAATTTCCCAACCTTTCATGCGCAATGAGCAAATTAAACACACATAAATCAGTGTCTGGTGTGCGTTTCTCCTGACCTGTGCGGAAAGTACAGTAATCGGTACGAAATCTATGCAATATTCTGCACAAACTCGGTGACCTAGGAGCGTTATTTAATTTATTTGACACTTTTCACATCTAATGATAACGTTGCTCATATTTATGAGCGCTTTCTTTGACCGCGCTTGTGTGGTTGAGTGTACGTATGCATTATCCAACCAATGTATTCCCAACCAGCGCTCGTCGCGCAACTCATCCGTCACTCGGGTTGCCCAGCCTGAAAGAGAAGCAAACGTATCGATATTTTGCATAATTGATGAAACAAGTTGAAAGCAAACCGAAATTCGCTTCGCAAAGGAGAAATATCGCATACCCTACACACAAAAGTGCATCGCATCCGGCACGGCGGCGGGCCTCTTCCGACTCTGGCGATCGCCAATTGAATCTACCACCGCACCGCGGTAAGGTCGACTGATTAACGACTGCAATTTACCGGCACCTCCGAACCTGTCAGGCCCAACCCATTGGGCCATTCATCGGAACCTTTAACAGAATGAAGTATAAAACGAAGAAGAAGAAGAAAAACGTAACGACCGAAAAGGGCTCCGAACGCAACAGGGCGGCGAGACAATAAACGGCGGCGAAAGCAAAAACCCCTCCATCATCAATCCATCGGTCACAAGCCTGCCGACCGGGAATTGGCAGGAAATGCATATGCACACACACACACTCACCCTAAGTCGTTTTTTTAAGACTGCCATGCACTTTTCTGTCACCTTTCGCGCGCTTACACCCAGCTATCCCACACAAACGAAGATAACAAAAAACCGCGCATCAAACAAGTCACCTCGAATTCTTACCACTACCGCCGCAAACAAAAGACTTGAACGCAAGGGGGAGAACCCAGCGACGAACCCTGCTGCTGGTGCAACAATCGAGTTTAATTTCGCCGCACGTCCCGTGCCCGTGCCGTTCGGTTGGGCTCGCTCACGAACATAAATCAAATTTCTCCTGCATCCTGACCCGACCCGAGATGCATCGCGGAATGCTGGCCACATTAAAGGGGCGTACGATGCATCCTGGGGTCAGCGCGCGGTTTGGACGCTCTGCGCGAAAAGGGCGCGCATGGTGCAATGGTTGCTGCTTCGTTCGTTCCCTGATTGACCCCTGTTCGATGCGCGGGATGACAGGGTTCCAATCCCACCGGCATCCCGGATGAGCAGCTAATGAAAACGAACCTGAAAACGATCGAGAAAGTAGCGTGGCGGTCAGTGGACGACTCTGCCACGGGAGGTGCGTGGTACGGGTGAAGCGAGACCGAGTAGGAAAAATTAAAACGTCTCATGCGGAGGAATTTCAACAATTTCTCGCAGCCCGACCGCCACCACAGCGGTGTAAGCGAGCCCCAACGCCCGAACAGCACGCGATGTGGTGACAATTATTCAAATATTTCGGAGGATACTGGCATGGTCTACTTATTCACACGCGCTTAGCAACGCGGCACATGATCGTTATTATGTTTTGAATTGGTGGCGATCGAAGAAGAAGCTATGTATTTTAGGTGAAACCGTGCTATGCTGGTTAATGTTGTTTTCATTTTGCTTCATTTCTATCAAAGTTGATAAAGAAATGATATTTTCAATACATAATTAATTATTTTATTTCAACAGCCAATTTTGAGATATTCATTGCATTGATAAAAGGGAACAAAAAATTAATAACTTTCAACAAAACAACAACAAAAAACCTTTAATATTTTAGAGATACCAGTAGCACTAGCGAACACACTGGTACGGTCGTCGCCAACTAATATTTGCTGTATATTATATTCATTCCGTAAAGTTATCCTCATGTTACAATCTTACAATCTAAGCATTATAAGTTCATGGAACACGATCTTTCCATGTTTACCTGTTTAGGTCGTCCCTTTTTGCTTACGCGTTTCCAGTTGGCCCTAGACGGCGAACGTTATTGTTTGCGTTCTCAGTAATGGTATTTACTATACTATACTCTTGACATTTTAGATCCCAAGCTCAATTTAATTTTATAAACTCGCCATTTATATCCGTCATTTCTTTCATCGTGTTTCAAGAAGCTGAGAAAGTGGAAATAGAATGCGAGAAAAAAAACCTGAAAAAATAATTTACAACTGAATGATTGATCTTACACTACGCTTTAAACACATTATCCTTGCTTGTAAAGCTGGTCTAGAATTATTGATTCTTGCAATTAAAATAATTTTTATGGCTAGCATGTATTTTGTTGTAGGGTAAATATACCAGTATTGGGCAGGTTAGTGCAGCAGTTGCACAAAAACTGCTTGTACACTTACAAATTTTATTACTTTTCATTAAAGTGATGATATTTTGTACAATAAACTATCGTATTATGTTGTGCTATTTTTTATTTGCCGATTTAAATGCATTTTTTAGAGATACTCGTGAAAATGCAAACACTGTTTTTGTTCCCATTTTCGGCAGTTTGGTCCTATTTTCGGCAGGCTGTGCTCCTATTTTCGGCAACGCGAATACGGGTCGGTAAATGTTTTAATCAATGCTAATAGATAGACAAAATGTTTAACACAGTTTTACACTCTCACTTTCCTGAGATTGGTGTTGAAAAGTACTTAAATTATTAATTTTATGGTGCCCATTTTGGGCATTTTGCTGGCAATTTTTACAGTCATTTTGATTTGAGTTACAAACAAAGTAGGCACTGGAGAAATGAGAATGCCTGACGGCTATAGAGTACGGCTCCGACTGGCTTACAAATTATTATTTTTCTCTAAAGTTATTGGATAATTTGCAGTGAAATTGGTGATATTTGATACAAGAAATGTGGCATTATGTGTCGACATACGCATTGTAGTGTTCTGCTCAAGTTTTAAATGAATATTCAACGAAATCAAAACTGTGTTTTTGTTTCAAGTTTCGGCAGGAGGCCAAAGCATTGAACTGTCAAAAATCAACATTCATCGTGTACCTATTTTCGGCAGCATTTAAAGTGAATAATTATTTGTATTTAGTGATTTTAATATTCCAAGCGGGCTAGTATAAAATCTGCAACCATAGAATCTTTCATAAAAACCATACTTTTATTGTTTTGATACTCTAATTCTGTTAATAATGAAACCTGCCGAACTATTGGCTAACAGCAAATCTGCCGAAACATGTTGAACTCTGCACATTTTGTTTGATATTTTGAAAAATATGCATTTAAATGATGTGAAACTTCGTATATGAATAACAAATGAGCATATCTCTATGTAAAAATTATATGTTGATACAATTTTCAACGCGTTTTTGCGTAATTACACTTTTGTAGTTACCCTGCCAAAAACAGGTACACTGCCGAATACTGGTACAGTTACCCTATTACATTCTTATCATTCAAATTGAAAATCGTATCTTATTTTTGAGGAGGAATTTGACAAACTAGGTATAGCATAGGCCCCATTTAACCCACATTTGCTAAATTAACACCTTTCTACAATCTGTAATACCAATACTAATGTATTGGTACCTCTTTACTAATGTCATTGAAGTATTTCCATTTATCGCACAACTCGAACCGCACCTATTAAAGTTCAATTCAAATGGCAAAGACAACCATCTGTCACCGGCAGTGCTGACCATCTTCTCGCACCTGCTATTAAATCGCAATAAGAAAACTTTCCTTCCGGCTCTAAAACACTTGCCCCGAAACACCACCACTTCGCTCGTATGCTAATCGCCATACATCATCCCCTTGTGAAAGATAGGATTTTGCATCTATTTTCAACACACCTTAAACACCTCCGTTCCGCCGATTGCCATTTCGCCGCTCGTCCTATCTTCGCCGATCACCAATCTCGAGTAGTGTTCACGCGGAACGCGACAAGATGATAATTGTATGCGCGCACCACCGGCCGAAGATGATCTCGCGGTACCGCAACAGCCCTATTTGGGTGGCCTATTTCTTGCGGGACACCTATACCAGATTAGACACGGTGCGGAGGAACGAAACGGTGCCCTTACCATCCACGGAAAAGTACCGAAATAAGGCTCCGACATCATGTTTTGCGGCTCCGGCAGTGTCCTCCCAAAAACTGTTTCTTCTCATCTTTCTGTTTCCGTTGTGTAGTTACAGCGTTCCTCCCACCGTATCGGCTGCCCTCCTCCGAATGCGAACAGTGCGTAAAGATTGCAGATGAAACACGACAGCGTGCTGTCGATGCTGATGATGCTGACGGTCCCATTCCTGGACGGGATCCGCCCCGACCATGCTTATGGCCATAAACTTTCTCCTCCGGCAAACAATCGACATTCCTGAGTGCGGTTTCGTCGTGGCGTCGTCTTTTTGTCCTGCCTACTCAGCCTGCTCATCAGCTCGAGCGCCAGCCGAAACGATCCGAACTGCTTGAATCACACGCCTGCAGAGGAATTCGTACTCGAGAACGGCATCTTGTATACGCATCGAAAGAATGCCCGTGCGACTGCTGCCCGCATTTCGCACCGCACACATTCACCTACCTGCTGCACCATGACGCGAAGCTGTGGCGTCATTGGCGGGATTACAAAATCGATCAACCGAGTTAGGTAATCTGGTGGCGGCCGGGCTGCTTCCGTTGCATGCTGAGTCCCGGGGATCGCGAGCGCTTCCTGTACGGCCGCGCAGCCGTCAGCACAATCGCCTACCGCGTGCAAGACGCTGCAAAAACAGGCACAAAATACCCGTTTCTAGGGTGAGGATGGATGGAGAGCACATGAGAAGATCCAAGTGGGCTCACTGTGGGCACTGGGACAGCAAAACGGTCGAAGGAATTTATCGTGGCGAATCGTGGAGCGTTTAGTGAAAGTGCACTGACACATCGGTTTGCCGCGATTCCTCCTTGATCCTGTTTCGTGATCGGCGGAGGAAGCGAACACACACAAGAAAGGGTTGCCAGTAGTCGCGGAAGCCGCCTTCGCGTTCAGGGTCAGTTTTGTGTGGTCGTATCCGGGCTACTGGGTCCCGTACTTCCCGCTCAGCTTACCCAACCTGTCACCCTGTTCGGGGGACAGGATCGTCGTCGCTTTCTATGACGTGTAATTTGGCCCACTTCGGTGGCGCACCGTTCGTTCGGCTGTGTGCTTTATTTTACATTTCTCTGTTCCGCATTGTGCTTACTATTTCACGTTTGCTCGTGCAAGCGTGTGTGTGTGTGTATGTGGAAGTATAACATTGCTTCGATTCCCCTACGGATCGGCGTTCGATTTGGTTCGGTCGCATTGATTCAAGTTTAAAAATGTATATTTCGTTGACATGAATTCCATCCCCCTGACTAAGGGACGTGACGAAGCGGTGGGGAAGGATGGGGTGAAATTTGGTCGATGGTCGTCGTCGTCGACGGAAAACCCCACCACAACATTTATTTGGGGGGATGAGACGGAATGCTTCATTAGAATTTCACTTTCACCAGCTGATGAGTAAGCCGTCCGCTATCTACAGCGCTGGCGAACCGCTCTCTACCACACAAGCACAACCCGTCTGCCGCACAACAAGGACCGGATTGTGCTGCTGAATAATTTCCTAGAGCTGCACGCACCAAAACCTCGTGCGGCAGCCGGGGTAGAGTGGGTTGATCCGAAAGATTTCTCACCACCCGCGCCATTTACATTTTTTGACAGCCATTGTGTGTCCCGTTTCTGGTCCCAGTGTGGATCATATTTCAAACCGACTCTTTACCGTTGCTGCTGATGGCACTGGAACATTACCCAGACATTCATACATATTTAGTATTCTCTGCATAGCAAATTTTGTCTTAATTTTATAGGGAAGGAAGAATACTAGTTACAGCATGATTAATGAGCAGCTGATTAAAATGATTATGGCAACAGAAGCTAATTGTTGACGATGGTACTATTGTTCATCTTAATCCATGACAATTACGGCCATTATGTTTTGCCGCGAGCAAGTAAGCGAATGGGATGAAGAAGGTAGGATAGGAATAATTTAGCACGAAGATGATCCACATCTGTTTCTCTGCAAAACGTTTTCTTGCTAAAAACACGTGAGCCGCTAAAAATTACAACTAAGAGGTGTTGCGAATGGAGCACATCGTAAAGAATGTCAACACGAGTAATACAGCAATACTAATCCAGTGTTCGACAACCTCAGCTTATTACTTAAAAGTGGAATAGAAAGTGGAACACATGATCATATAACTTTACTACATTCAAGGCTCAAAATTTGAACTCAATTACTATCCTTAACATGTTCTAATGTTCTCACTGTTGTGTTTAAGTCGTCCAAAAAGACAAATGGAGCGTGATATGCCCAAATATCATTTAAAACTAACTTGTATTTCGAACATTAAATCTTAAATTTAGTTAGCATTAATCAAACGTCGCGTTATAGTATGTCAAATGCCACTTATAAGAGGTTAGATTTGAAGCTAGAACAAGTCCTTACAAACAAAAATAACTGGTTTATATTTCTCTTTACCTAATACTATGTAACTTAAAAGAGAAAAAGCTCCCCATCCTTTCCATCGGTAAAATAGAAAACAAAAAAAATCAATAGCCTCACGATTTCATGGTACATCCTCATAAAGCTAGAAAGCAACAACAGTCACAAATAGTCACCTGTGCTGTTCATTCACTTCCCTAAACAGCGCAATAAAATGAGATGAAAATTGCACACACTCATTTTAATATTTTATTTCCCAATCCCCTGCCATGCCGGACTACACTGCAACGGACTTGCACACTTTCAACCCATCTGCACAATAAAAAAGAAACGCTGTACTGTGCAGCCTCAGCCGCTCCTCATTGTTTGTACAAATGCAATTAGACACGTTTTAACATCTCTCACCGATTGGTGCATGAACGGCCGGAGGAGAAAAAGGCCCCTGTAGGCGGTGTCTGGATCCGCCTCGGCGTGAAAGTGTCACCAGCACACCGCGTCTGCTGAGCAAATATGACAATTTTGATGTCCACCCGTGGCAAACGCACGCACGCACGTGTCCCAACGGCTCCGGCCCATTGTGAAAAAGTGAAATTGGTTTTGTTTGACCAATTGTTGAGTAATCGCAGACACACACACACACTGCGACTTACTTTCCTTCTTTTCCGAGCACCGGATCCGACGGCTCGAGGGCATGTCATAAATATGCAGCGCGTCCGCCTGATGGAGATGGGTTTTCTTCGTCGCCGTTTTTCCCAGAATCCGACCGTCCCGTAGCCCCGGCACTGACTGTCGCGCACTTTCGTACACTTCCGCCCGGTGTGCCGCAAGGGTGTGTCGCGATACATTGCATTGTCTCTTCGAGGGAGGGTGTGTGCCCCCAAGTAAAGGTAATTTCAAGGCATAATGTAAACCACTCGATCGGGCAGACGGCGGGACACTCGGAAAGGTTACATACCGGGGGCAGGATATGATATGCCTTACATAACGCAACACCGATCGAAAGTGAGAGCAGGCGTTATTCTGCAGCAGTAAAACCACTTGTCGGGGTGTATGCTCAGGTGAAAAACTGATTTTCGATTGCTTTTTTAACTGAACGAGCGGTGCAGTTTTTTGATGTTTTAAAAGAGAATTAAACCCCAAAACGGAAGGGTTTCAGGCGCAGCAAACGCGTTAACAGTTTTGTCCAAACATTCATCTCGAGCGTACCATTTGTCTTTAGCATGTCTGCTGCACTAAGCCTCTCAAAGACATTGAACCATCTGGAAAGCATCAATTTTATTCAATTTATAGTACAATAAAACATAGAATGTTGAACGTGTCTGAAACAATTAATCAAAGCTACAGCGAAAACTCACTTGAAGCATCACCTCATAATAGCATACCGTGGTCTCAGGTCAAAATAAACAGAAATTTGTTTGAATGACTTCTTGGATGAACGCAGCACATTCAAACCAGCATAGAGTAGGTGCATACAACGTGTGAATATCAAATCAAACACACCGCTGGGTTTGAAGCGACATGTATGTGCATAAGGGGGAAATTGAAACCTCGCAACTCCAACTCCATGCACGATTGTCACAAAAATCACCAGTGCTTTTAAGAAAAATAATTCAATGCGCGCGATTGAGCATCGCAGCTAACAAATAGGCCAGCATAAGGAACTATAGCGAGACCAAAACAGACGGGTGCAAAGAGATTTAACAGGCATAGAATAAGCACCTGTATTGGTGCCATGCTTTTCTCACTTAAACATTAAAATGACGTAATTCACACACATCCAACACATATACACACCATTTCAATGCATAAAACAGGAGTTTTGTAAAATAAAGGAAATATTTTTCATCATCACGATACGTTTAAAAGGTGATTATTGTCATTCAACAAGTATACAGTAGCGGTCACCTAAAATCGAACACCTTATGTTTTCCCATACTATCTGACTTTGGGGTACCCTGAACAGTTCTTTAGACCACTTATCGGAAAAAAAAATATTAATAAATATTAGTAAAATATTACTCTCCAGCTATGCTCAGGCAAAAAATCAGACTGCTAGAGGCTTTAAAGGAACATAGAGGTGAATCATTTAAAGCAGCTCGGGACAGTCGATGGATCCGTTTAAGATTTCCGTGATAAATGTCAGTCTGGCGTGCTCAACACGTTCGGTGAGGGGCGGGATCCCAAGCAGCAAACACCTAGTCCTGTAGTCGAGACCACGTCCAAAATGACCACGTAGCTTATTAAAATTCGCCAATATGGTTCTAAAGTCGTTTAATCAATCGATCAATCAATCAATTCGATATAATCCGTGACAATCGATAATGTTGGGTTTACATACGCTAGGCTCCAAATTCAGATAATATGATGAAATATAAGGTGTTCGACTTTAAGCGGCCGCTACTGTATATTCTAAGTGCATTGGCTCAGTCTTTCCGTCGATTCAACTGCAACTAGTTCAAAGAAAAATATTATATTGCACGACAACCGCCATCTATTAGCGAAAACATTATCAATCGATCATCATTATCACACCAATATTGTATCATACCATTTTCTTTCTCTACCTTCTATGGTTTCTTTATCTTATTACACACCATACATCAAACCATACTACCAACGGTTAGTTGCCTCCGTGCTGGAACAACTGTAAGCAAATGTATTTATTCGACACACTCTACAGCATAATTGACAGCATAATGCTCTAACCTTCCTAATACACACCCGAGCACACACAGTAGGTGTCGCTCTTACGAGATTCGTATTGAATTGCACAAGCCCTTTCCCCTATGTCCGGTCCCGCGAACTTGACCTGCACCTGCCTTGCAAAGCATGCTACTAGCTTATAATGGTATACATAAATAAATAATCATAAATTGCGGTGGGTTACTGTGGTGGCGCAATTCTTCAAAGTTTCCATTTTCTATCCGCCCATTTGTTTTCGGTGAAAAACAGCGATCGTGAGATTGGCATGTTTTTCCTATCTAAATAAGCTAAATTTAAGCATGACATTCTGAAGAACAATTTTTCCTATAGAAAAGAAACATTTAAATCAAATATTTTAGTGTTAATACAAAGTTTCTTAAGCAATACGGCAAAGCCGTCCCTACTGAATAAAAAATACAAAGTTACTCAGTGCAGACTAAGGATCTTGAAAGATAAAATAAACGAAAATAGTTATGTTTCTGGTTTCGATCTGTTGTACTGCTACCTTTTCGAAAGCATGATGAAATGTAGTTTTTCCCCTGCCTGCTGCATTCATCATTCATTCGCCTTTTGCTGGATTATTATTGTCTCTGCTTCTCTTTTCGTTCTTTCATTCTCAAAGTTCTGAAGCTTAGCGCTCGTAAATGCTGCATCATTTTTAGCTTCTTCGTTTTTTTTCTTTTATCCCCAACGTGGTGCAATCTTCTATCTTTCAACCAACTCCTCCACCCTGTCTGTTTGATTCTCCTATCAAAGGTTCGTCGATGGTGCTTCTTCGCTTTTTCCGGGTTGCTTTTGCTCCCGTACACTAGAACTTTCGCTTTCTCCTGCCCATCAGCTGCTGTAGCCGGGGCGGGTTGTTGGCTTGCAT
>AXCO02012495.1:0-11204 GCA_000473525.2 Anopheles melas
GAGGGTTTGTGTATGCGTTAGATGTGTTTTAATTTCTGGTTTGGTGCTGTTGTTTTTTTGTTGTTGTCTTGATTTGTTGAGCAATTCAATGTGTTGTTTGTAAAAAAAACACACACACACACGCACCAGGAACGATGCTATGAGGTAAGTTAGAAAAAAAAACAAAACAATTCATTGCACAAATAACTCCCTCCTTACAGAAAAGGAGATCGCAATGTGGTGCAACCACCGCTCGTTTTTTTTTCTGTTTTCCATGTGGTGTGTGTGTTCGATTGAATGAAAATACCTCCATCTACTTCCTTCTGCCCATCTAAAATGCGAAACATGTCCGCCGGGCTAGAGGCTAATCAATTTCCCGCCACACTTCCTTTTAGAGCGCGGGGAACGGCTCTTAGGAGGGGAGCGCACTGCTGCTGTGTGACTTCATCATTCAGCCAAGTGACGAACCAAGATCGTCATCGACGTCGACGACTACGACGGTTCGGTTGCACTCGCATGTTAATTGCCCGTAAGACCGAAGCAGAGGACCGATCAATTTATTGCTGCACAAATTATCCATCCTCCATCACAGAGAACGGTGGGAGAAGGGACAGAGAGAGGGCGATGCTTTGGGTGCGTTTTGCCGTGTGTTTACCTTCTTAGCATCCAGTTCTAGCTGGGAATGGAAGAAGTTGTTATTGCGAAAACAGAGCAACAGAGGGACACGGTCGCCGTCTTGGTCGGGTGAAGGAAAGTGATTGTATTTATTGATCATCAAGATATCATGAGATAATTACGCACACCTTGCGGACCCGTTTGCTACTGTGCTGTTGCTGCCTCTGCTGCTGCTCATCCTGCTCTCATGTATGTGGGAAGGAGTGATCATGTGCTCGTAAACAGCAAAACGGGGTGCAACAAATCGTCACCGGCTTATGGGAAGCTGTAACGATCGAGCAGGATCGGATGGCGCTTGTTTGTAGCGATCGTGTTGCCTACAATCATTTTCTTTTAGTACAGGTTGTTTCAGGATTTCAGAGACTTGCTTTGAATGTATGTACTGGAAGAGTTACTGTTTATTACTTTACTTAAAACAACTCCAATGGGTTATAAGTGCTAACGTTGGCAGACACTCTCTCCATCGCCTTTCATCGCCACGATTGCTTGAACGATCATCAAACATTCGCAACACGACTATCGTTCCATTGTGAAACCATCTCAAGGCAACAGAAGCATTGCAATTGCAAGCCTTGACGTTGCTGGTTCTAAAATCAAACCCTAACCCCATTCCAGTGTGAGATCGCGCTTGTCTTTTTTATCAAACCTCTCCACGTGTTGACTTGCTGTGGGCTAACCGTTGCCGAACCGATTTAAAAATTCCCCTTTCCAAACCGGCCTGACACGTGTCGCGTTGTGCCCGTTGGGTACTCTGTGGCGGATTGCCGTAAATCATTGAAAAAGTGACATCAATGAATCACACAGACTGTGCGTTGTTTTGCGAAGGAAACGGACATGCTTTTGTGTTGACGGCTGTGTGTAAAGAGACGGTGTGCTGGTAGGAAGCAGACTGCTGGCTGGCTGCAAGCCGTCGATCAGTCGATCACGCGTGTAGTTTGAAATTATAATTTGATTGATTAAAATTCTTATCATCTCGCACGCAACAGCCCCTGGCTCCGTCTGCGAGGGGGTTATACCCTTGTCAAACACGGTCAGCTCGGTATCTCGATTGATGCGATCTTTAGAGAAATTAAGCTGAAAAGCTGAAATACAGTGCACGCTGCGTTGGTAATACGAAATCAGGAAAAAAAGCGGTACTGGGCAGTGTAAGTTAAAGGCAGTTTAATGCAATAAAATCATACGCATCTTACCGGATTGCAGTTGGCAATCAATGTTATGCTATAAAACGCTTGTTATCCCACTCACGATCGCGGGTGCTGTGGCAAGCGGAGGGACCTTCGGTGTAAAAAGCCAGTTTCACCTTCGATACGCAGTGGTTTTCCATCATCGATTAGCTGGCCCGTAATTAGATGAAAACATATTTCTCGTAGCGTTCCACCGGCAAGACTCCAATCCGGCGTGCCAATTCTGTCGCACTGTTTGATAATCGAACCAAACGCAACCGAGGAGCGCGCGCACACTCGGGCACGAGCTATCAATCGAGATGGCTGGCAGATGCAGAATGTTGGAAACGTGTACTGTGTTGAGAGCGTTTCCTTTCCCTTTTTTTTTGTTTGTTTGTTTGTTTATTTGCTGCATTATTGGAATATTGTGTGTTTTTTTTTGCCTGCTCCTCTGTAAGTGCAAAACCACCAAGAAGCGTTCCGGTGTCCGTCGTCGTCATCGTCCAGCTATGGAAGTGGGTTAACAGGTCTCTTGTCTCTCCCTCTCTCCCTCTCTCTCTCTCTCTCTCTCTCTCTCTCTCTGTCTGACACACACACACATAACCCTCCAGAATGCAGGCAAAGTGACGCAACGTGGCAAAATTGTCGTGTTAACAATTTGTCTAATTGTTGCTCGCCGTCTTGGTAATTCGTTGCGCAATACGTGCCTTTGTTACGCCAGAGCGTTTAGCGCGTACCTTCCTACGGCTAGTGCGCGCAAGTGTCATGGAAAAATAGCTCTAAAATAAAGGTAATTATTGTTGTTGTGCGTGCGTGTGTGTGTGTGTGAGTTGAATTGATGAGTTTGGAATTGTTATTTTCAATTTACAGCTGCAAATAATGCGTTCTAAATGACTTACTTGCTACATTGCTTTCCCTTGCTAATGTAAGCAACGAACCCCAACGCACGTCTTAGTAAATGGCTCCAACTCCACAGCATTCGAGCATCGTACACACCCCAAAACATGCATTTCCGGCCCCAGACGGAAGGCGAGATGACAGCCGTTGTTGATGGCGCATCAACGATTGTGCTTGCGTCTTTCACAACAAATCGATCGAGCAGGCGGCCGTTTCTGCCACCGAAACCGATCCAGCAAACCAGCAAACAATAGCGGAAGGTGGGTGTTGGAGCAATTATTTATAGCTAAATGCACAAACCTACCCACAGCACGATCACTCACGCACGCTTTTAAAGGGACACTCAATTCCGTGATTCTTAATCCAATCTGTGTTGCTGTTTGCGGTTTGCGGAGGTTGCGCACCCGGGAGAATGCGCTTGTGGAGTGTGACAGAGGTGGGGACCGTTGCATAACTTCTCGTTCGTTGTGTGTTTTGGCACACGCGAGATTTATTGATGACAGTGAGTTCGAACCGATCGATCTCGGACGACGCCAACACACGGCACGATTGCATCGGAACGCGCTTCTTGGGCAATCTTCGTGCGGCCACCACCGCAGTTCGTCGCCTTAGATGGCCTCCGGTCTTAGGGACAGGGCACGTCGCGGGCACACCGCGCCGTCTACACGCACGTACGTACGTACACAGAAGCAAATGATAAGCATGGGGGGTGAGTAAGGGGAGGCCACTTGATTGATTGATTGCTGTCATTACCTCTCCAAGGGACTGATGGGCCGTTGGGAAGCGAAAAATTGTCCCCGCATTGCTTAGAGCTTTCCCGATGTTCCAATGTCGTTGGAAAGACGATCGATCTGATCGGTTTGGGGATCACACATGAGCTTGAGTATTTAAGCTGCAGAAATAGCAGCTAACTGTTTAATTGACTTGTGCGAGATAAATGGTGATCGGTATGCGTTTGGTGTTGGTGGACGGATGATCACGAGTGAAAATTGAACTGTACGTGCTGGCATTAGCTTTCCCACAAGCTCTCTCAAGCGCTCAATCGCAAAGGACACAAGCCACAAGACACACTGCACTGTAAGTACTACAAGCAATGGAATTCCATCCTGTGTTTGTACTTGCCACTGGAGCAATAAATTTAGCTTGACGGTGTAAAAAAGTAAAGCCACCGTTCACCTCCGAGTGACTCCTCCGAACCATTTCAGACGTGACACGCTGTCTAGCGTTGCTTCGGTCAACTTTGGGGGGGAATGCGATGTCCCAATTCAATTTTTGGGGGGATGCGGAAGATCCCTACTTGGAATCCTATTGGGCAAGGTGCTAATTGGTTAGACAAATGTTGGTGCGCGTTTGATGCCCAATTTCGGTAGAATTCTCACCAGCCTGTCAGGCACCGCAGTGGTCCGTAAGATTGGCTTCCATTTGAAGCGCTGCTCAAGAACAACAATTCATTAGCATTGAGAGGTGAAGAATTACCTTCTAGAGAAGACAAATGTAGACAAAACAGTCCAGTAGGTGTGTGGAACTGTATGTTTATTCTTTACAGAACCTTTCTTTATCGCGAAGGGAAGATCAGCGCGTTGGTAACGGTTGTTGCACTGCAGTTTTTACTTGGGATGTGACCTGATAGGGTTTTGGGAAGAAAGGATGAAAGGTCTTAGTTGATGGTAGCACAGGTAGCAGTGGTTTTGGAAGTCGGAATGGTAGTTTGTCATCCGTTTTGGGGCCCTATTGTCCATGGCTCTTTGAGCGCTGGAGAGATTTGGTTTGTTTTTGAAGTAAATCAAAAGTCACCTGACAGGTTCGTTTCCTTCCTCACTGTTAGCACTGTTGCGACTACCCCTCTTAGGATGGTGGTAAATCAAAAAAGAGCGATAAATGGTGTAAATCATCCAGCAGCATTCACATCTCTGGTATGCGTGTGATCTCTGCCAACCGTTCCGTTGTGAGAGGAGCATTAAATTCTAGCAATTCAATCGTCCACAGCTACTACCCTTCGCTGTGACACGGTGCGGATTTACTACGTTGATATCCTTGAGCTCGACGGGCAACACGGGCCGCCAGATCAGTATCGGGAGCGGAATCTTCCGAGCTACTCGATCATCACAGCCTCCGTCAGCTCGATCACGAGCGGTAACCCCCCCCTTGCGTTTGCGTCGTGCATTTTATCGCGCATTCCAAACGTTTGCGCCTACTCGTTCCTCTCTGTGCGTGTGTGTGTGTGTGCTTAGAGAGAGGGGGAGAGAATTTGCAGCTGAAAGTGACTTTGCAACTGCAAAACGGACCGGAGGTATTGACGGTCATTACAGGTGACCCTTTTGCAGCAAAACGGTCGACCCACGGACTCCGACACTCCGGCCAAACGCAGCAGAGGTGTAAATGAGCTAAATATAGTCCAAACAAGCGTCGCACCAAATGAACGGTACCCTGCTGCTTCCCTGTTGTTCCCTCGAGCGGTGGTTGCAATTTACTGCCCTGGCTGGTGCATCGGCGAGCGGGGTTTTGTTGTGTAAGAGCGCACGATCGAGCGCGCGCGCGCGCTCCATTCCACGATCGCGTCCCCCGTGGACTGGCTTCCCACACCAACCGGTAGTGCCTAGGCTAATATGGTTGAACCGCTGACGTCAATGCCGGCGTTGCTCCTGAGGGTTTGTAGAGCTCATCGTTCGATACAAAAAAAAAAAAGTTGTTTTGAAATGATCAAAACAAACAAAGCGCAAAAGCAGAGTGGATTGGTGGGTCAGTTTCTTATCAGACGGGGAGGTGTTTTTTTTTTGAAAACCATTTCGTCTATTTTTCGCATCGCACGTGTTTCGAAGATTGAGCACACTTTTAGTGTGGGGAATCATCATCTAAAAGCAATCGTGTGTTCGTCGCGGACAACTTCAAAACCCACCGCGTACCGTTTTCTAGGCGAACCACATTTTTTCACAGTTTCACAATCCTTTACAGCTTATAGGCAGCGGATTTGAGGTGATATCGGTTCCCCCTGTAAGCCTGGTTGATGGAGAACGGCAACGGTTTGGTATTGAAATGTTTCTTTTTGATCCCATTAAAGAAACACTAACCAAGGATGATGATAAAAAGGGTCTATGTTGATTTTTAAAGGCAAAAAGATATTATATTCTTAAAATAGTTAAAAGCATGCAGTTCCATCAGACCCGCTGTTTGCGGACATTAATCGAAGCGAAAGATTGTACCTACCTCGACACCAATCGTAACTCACTTCTCTCCCCACCAGCATGGGTCTCGATCAGAAACATTCAAAGGAGGACGGCACGATAACAGCACCCTCCTCTATCCCTATCAACACAACCTCCACCCCGCCGGGTGGTATGGTCCAGGGATCAGCATCCACCTGTTGTTGTTTGCCATGTCGGGGCAGCCGGTGCTCGTGTCACTGCCAACCGAGCATTAGACACTATAAATATCGAGTTTCGAGCGTGTCACCCGGACCCATCTCCTACTCCACTGCTGCAACGGGCGGCTGCTGCAGATGCAATCGATGCAATGGAGAGTCGCGGGAAGAGCTGGGCAGAGACACAGGCTCGTCATTAGCATCGCGCCCAACACGACCAGCTGTGTACGATGACATTCGCGACAGGCGAGGAGGAGTGTCCTAAGCAAACCACGCTGCATAGTGCACGACGCGATGGGATGGGGTGAGGGCAGAAGAAGCAGGAAAAAACGATCCAACAACACTGCCTTCCTCACTGCCTGCAGGAATCTCCATCTCCTTCCCGATGCTGGTCGCGTGTGTGATTTACGAAAAACGCGAATCACTTGGCGGGTGGTTGGTGTTGGTGTCGCTCTTTCTATATACCCGATGCTCTTTTTGGGTTGGATTGTTGTAGCGCACCGGCACAGCTTCAAGTCATTCGAGCTTCGGTTGTTGTTGCATCGGCGTGTGATAAATCAGCAAAATGCGATGCTGATGGTAAGGATGCGACTCTCGATTGATCTGGACAAAAGGCGTGTATCTTCGGCGGAAAAAAAACGAATGTGAATTAGGAGATAAATTCATTTATCAAGCGATTCGGTGAAGTGGTGTCGTTGGGGGAAGTGAACAGATTACATTCTAAGGCTGATAACATCTAACATTTCGATGCGTGTCGTATGATATGGATATTCAAATGTATGGTTTTATGTCTCCCGAACAAAATGGAATGATGGTAAATTATTTGATTTGAACGTCAAAGTTCATTCTTGTTTAGTTTTTCCTTAGCGTATTCTTTTGATGTGACAAAAGTCGGTTTACATCCTATACGAAAATAACAGTTTATAATGGTTAAATTGAAGTTTCATTCATTCTTCAAATTCTGCTCTCAAATCTTGAGTTTTAATAACATATTCAACCATTTCCTCCCTTTGATGCTCAATGTTATAAGCGTTGTTCATCTTTTTTTTTGCCAAAACAGACAGTTATCATTGGTGCCTGAGGTAATAATGGTAGTCTGGCTGGACGAGAAGCTCTCATTGTTCAATAAATCTTATTTATTACGCCATTTTCTTCCATTTTTGAAACTTTTTCGTGGATCTAAAAGATTGGCTATTAAATGACATCAATATTTTAACTTTGGCGTAAGAACTGACCAAGATATTTTCGACAAACTGTTGATTGATTGACTTTAAAATCAAATCAAATCAAATTGCTGGAATATTGTACATCAATAAACAACAAAATAAAAGAATTGACGATACCAATGTGCAATACGTATTAGTTAAGTAAGTAGTTTCTCAACATTAGAATCTTTTTTTTCCTTTTCACTTTCGTTTTGTTAAACTTAATAGTGTTGACGTCCTCTTGAATTTGAACCATTATTGAACTGCTGATACGAGTCTTGATCTCGCAATGTGGTGAGTGTCAAACCGAACACATAACACCACGCCACGACTAGCCGCTCTCAGTGGTGCTATATTTCGCTTTTTAAAGTGATTGCTTGCAATGAATCTTTACGTACACGAAACCTTGAAACCAGCTCAACGCACTAAAACACCATCTTTCAACTACTAATTCGTGCGCTAAATGGTTTATTGTTGCATGAAATACTACGCCTTTACTACCTTGGCCACCACACCGGGCACCCATTCGATCGGAGACGGTACACCGGAGTGGGCAGTTTTTCAATAAACACCCCTCGAAACAGTCACACTCACTGTTTGCCCATAGGTACTGGGTTGAAGAACATATTTTTTGGTGATGGCCCTCCTCCTCCCGAACCCCAATACAATGGGCTAACATTTCGAGACAGAAAACACCCTCACACACACACACACACACAGGCACAGACAAGAGGTGGAGGTTTTTCGGTTAGAACAATGAGCATTATTCGGCTTCTCCGTGGGGTTCAAAATACTCTCACATTAATAACGCGCCCAGCAAATGAATCACTGGCGCGTCAAAAGCGCGCACATTGTTTTCCGGACGGCCCGCGCTGCCCGGAAGTTGCGTACCCTTTCACGCCCGCTCGCCCGTATGTTGGAGGAAGGAAGGGGTGGAGGGGGGGGGGGTGGTCTGAGATAGTGGGCCCACGGGTTCCCAACGGGCAACCCCTTCGACTCGACAAACACTCCCATCGTAAAACCTAACCACGATGAGCCGTTTTGCTAATTGCGTCGCTGCTCGCGATACCGCCCGAGGCGGTTCAACCGGCGGTACAGTTTGTGGGATGAAAACAGGGAGGGGAGGCTTATGTGTGTCACAGATACCTTCCCGCCCCGGCCCGTGTGGTCGCGGGTCGATCGATCTCGTACACCGGGATCGCGCACAAAACTTGTCCCAACATCCGGTAGCACTTACGCCTTGATCGCCCATCGATCATTGTCTACCGGGGTCGGTGAGGCGGTCGCTGTCGCTGTTGCTGTCGTTGACTGGGGTGTCGTCTTCTGCACACGTACAAGGTCGGTCCGCGCCGTTTGCGCTGGGGTTTGCTTGGTGCGAATGACAAAATAATAATTGAAGAACGTGAACGTCTGCGCGAAAGATTGCCCCTCGATGAGATGTGGCAGCGCAGATACGCAGAGCAAGTGTCTAGCGAACCGACCTGTCCCGGCTCCCGGTTGCATCGAGTGAGCGAGCGAGATTGCATCAGCGCAGACGAGCGGATCACCTCACAAGGGGGGAAGGATTAAAGCATCGGAACAAGACAAGGCAGGAGCGCATAGCGCATGCCGAGAGTGGGTCATCGCTTCCTATCCGGGCGACGGTGACAACAGAAAGGGCCGGAAAAGAAAAGTGCAATTTGGCGGCAGTCGTCAGCACCCTGCTCCGTCCACCCGGTGCTTGGCAGCGACCGGGTAAGCTTTATTATAATTAGTGCAATAAATAACAGCGGTTATAATAACCATTATGATAATGGCAATCAAGGGGCAATCATAATCATTAAGCTGGACATTTTTACGGCGATTTGTGTGGACGCTAGTGGATCCTGTGTTTCTGGGGGTGGAATCGGGCCGGGAACCGGTGGTGAAACAATGTATTCCAAAAGCTCATTGAACACGCTTATTGATCGTCGTGGTCGTGAGCTTTTGTGAAATGACATTTTCTGCTACATTGCCAACAAGTGTTTAAACAACTAAAGTACCTCTGCTGCACATTGAACTGCAAACGTTTTGCGCCAAAACGAACAATGTGCAGCTGTTTTTCACGTACAAACACTTCCACAGCCAGCGTTCGTGCTGACCTTGAGGCAGCAGGCAAGATCGCCCCAGCAAAACAAAAAAAAATACAAACTGTTACCGGGCCCACCGTGCTGCTCTTGATCGTCTTCACCATCAGCACCATGGCGCTGTCTGTCACCGCGCGGTGCTGAAAAATATTACTTCCGACTGCAGCACCACCGAACCCACGAAACACAAGCTCCATCGGAAAGGGTGCTGGGGTTCCTCCCAAAGGCAACGGGTGCGCTGGGCACAGAAACTGAAACCGAAAAAATGAGCTGCAATAAAATTGATACAAAACAAGGCACGCAAAAAGAGAGGAAAACCGTGTCCAAAACCGGATGAAATGAGACGGGTCGGAAATAAAATTAAAAAAGACACACACGAAAAGAGAGAGAGAGAGAGAGAGAGAGAGAAGGGGTGTTGGTGTCACGGCTGGAATGACAACCTGGCAACCGTTTCGGTTTGGCGCTACGGATCACGCACATGTGGGCACGGTGCTTGTTGCTCTTCGGGTTGCGCTGTTTTGCTTAAGCACTTCAAGGGACATTATTTTAAAAGTCTCGTTATTGTTCTGTGAGTGATCTTGTGTGTGTTTGTTTTTTTGTGTCCCTAACATTAACCACCATGTGCTAGCTGGATCGATCATGTGCCGAAACGGAAGCGACGAACCCGGCTGTTCTTAAGCAAACTCTCAAGCCTCAAATGAACCATAAAGCTATTTAACACAATTTATTGCTCCTTAAAGGATCGTAGCATTTCGAGGACGATCGACCTGATCGTACGATCCTTTTTTTAAAGGCCAGGCCCACATACGGGAGCTTTCCTTCGCTGAGGGTGCGCTCAGAGGTTGGAATAAGATAACATATTTATCACCTAATGTCACATCAGAATAACAGAAAAGAACCCGTCACCGTGACCAGTTGCATATCGACGTTTGTCACAGTTCCAGATAGCTTGACTTTACGATTTCCTGACCCAACCGACTCACAGCTGCATTGCCCGGTTGTCAGGGGATTATCTGCTGCGGGTTCCCCTTGCGCAAAAGAGGTTTCGGAGCGATAAAAATGATTGCTAACTCTTCCGTTTGCCCGCGCGCAAAACCAGGGGGTCGAAACCTCCGTATCAGCTGTTCCCTTTTCGAATGTGCGTGCTCGTGTGTTGCGCGTGCCACTGCCACGTCGCTGCCCGCAACGCCGCTAACGAGCGTGCACGTCCTTTTTCGGTGGGTGTCCGTCATCGGGATGCACCTGTCCCGGTGCGAGTCGAGCCAACTGCCGTAAAAGTCGGATTATTTATTACTAAACGTACACACACTCACCTCACGAAACCTCTCCAGTCGATCAATTATTTTACTGCCGCGCTGTGTCGCGTACGAAAGTGCTTAACGCTGCCGCTGCTCCCGGCTGGAGACGACGAACCCCGTTAAAAATTATTTCGGGAATTTTATGTGTCGGTGTGCGAGCGCGTGTGCGCTCAGCGGCTCAGCAGGAGGATCAATTCCAAACACTGTTACAACCCCTTGTATTGATAGCACGCGATAAATTATAATGTAAAGTCTCCCGGTGGTATCAGCCAAACTCGCCAGTTTCGGAACGCGTCGCCCGGGCTGAAAGGATGTCCACGCGGCCGGCAACTATGTTGCTTAATTTACAGCCCACGGGTGCTTAGCTCATCATCATGCCATGAGGTGAATTTACGTGCTTGTGAGCTTGATTCGAAGCAGCATCCCGCGCGCGCAGGTTAAATTGTGTCATTTTATGAGTAATTTACGCTTCCCTCCGTTCCCTTTCTACGTGTCGGCAGCGGTCTTATACCCACACACACACA
>KI922343.1:0-11757 GCA_000473525.2 Anopheles melas
AACATTGTTCGTTAACTGGAGCTTGTTTACCTCTCAGTTAGCGGTCACCTACTGTACTTTATCATGTATAATTGTGGCTCCGCAGCAGGATTTATTTAGTTTATCATGTGTACAGCTGAATACCCCACGAAAACAACTCCAAATGATGTTTTTAAGAAAACATCATCGATATCAATTCGAAGCTTTTTACAGCGGCACCCACAGTCTGATGACAGCTCCACAGTATGCTTGCAAAAGACTCCTAGTCGATTGCAACGTTCCCCTACATGATTGCTAACTTCCGCAGCATGCTTGCAAAATTCCCCTAAGTGATTGAACTATTCCCTTATATGATTCGAAACTTTGTATGTTGGGGCTATGGCACCTTTTTAACCAGGTTCCTTGGAAATTCGTATTAGATTTGTATACCAATGGTGCTATAGACTCCAATTCCCATTGCAATAAGTTCGTTTCACGTAAGATAGAGTCAATAAGAAAGAGTCCATGAGAACTCCTGGAACACCCTGTACGAGAACGCTGTTATTTGTTGCTTTTAACTCATTTTTTAGTAACTTGTTGATTTATTAGGATAGCACACGCAAAAATTGCATCAGTTTGACAAGCAAGTAGCTTAATTGGCTTAATTTTTATTTTGCGCATTTATATTTTTTGCAATAGTTGTTGGTTGTAGCTATGCTAGCAAAGCTTCACTAGTTAGCAGTTGCTCATTTTTCGCTTATCGCCTTAGTCTTGCTCCGGCCTTACATTCACACACACATTTCATACACTTTTCCCCTTCACATATCATTACATTTGAAGTGAAATGTTGTAACGATCCTTTTTGCCAACACTCACATATTGCTTACACACCCGATCGCGCGCGCGCACACACACAGGATGATGGCAGCATGTTTACCTCAAAAGCCTCACTGAAGGCGGACCGGCCGGTAATGGTGCGCCCGCTGTCGCGTAAGGACATCTTCTACTCCGGCTCCGTCACGAACCTGAAAGAGTTCCAGTCGCAAAAGTCGCTAACGAACTATCGCAATTCCGTCGTCTCGCTGACCAAGTTCGAGAAGGAGCACCGGAACGATGTGCGGGACGATGTGGAGAAGGGGCGGGAAGAGCGTGAGTTGTACAACTACAGTGTGTGAGTGTTACATGTCTAATTTAACTTCTCTCTGCTTTCCGACAATCCACAACCCATCACGCGGTACAGAGTACGATCTTTGCCCGTGCCTGGCGCTGCCGGAATCGTTCAAGAATGCGATCGGTGCCATGATGGATGTGAGCTTGCTGCGCGATCCCGTCTTTATGATGATTGGCGTATCGAACATCTTCGGCATGGCCGGCCTGTACGTCCCCTTCGTGTACCTGGTCGATGCGGCTGTTCTGGATGTAAGCTGGTTCTTCGTGGATCGGTTGCAATGATCTTGAGCAAACTAACCTCCTGCTCTCTATCTCTCTCTCTCTCTCTCTGTAGGGAATTGAACAAAACTCTGCCTCCTTCCTTATCTCGATCATCGGTATTACGAACACGGTGGGCCGTATCGTGTGCGGTTACGTTGCTGACTTCCCGCAAGTGGACGCCCTGTTTCTGAACAACATCTGTCTAGTCATCTCCACCGTAGCGGTCGCACTGACGCCTTTCTGCCACAGTTACGCCGCGTACGTGGCGATGGCGATCGCGTTCGGCATTGCCATCGGTAGGTATCGTCGTGGAGCGGTGGTTTTGCTCGACGATGGGGCCCAGCAATGCAAAAAAGGCTCACTTGCATTGACCATTGTGTTTGTTTATCTCGCTCCAGCTGGCTACATTTCACTAACGTCAATTATTCTGGTCGATCTGCTCGGGCTGGACAAGCTCACGAATGCGTTCGGTTTGCTGATTCTGTTCCGTGGTGCCGCCACGATCGTCGGCTCACCGCTGGCCGGAGCCCTGTACGATGCCACCCAGTCCTACTCCATACCGTTCTTCGTTGCCGGCGGTCTGTTTGCCCTGTCGGCCATAACCAGCTTTGCGGCACCCGCCATGAAGAGGTAAGTGCAGCGATAGTGTAGAAGAGAGAGAGAGAGAGAGCAAAATTCACATTAATTGACCCCGTTTTTTTCGGAATGTTTTAGATTCCGCAAGCCATCGGAAGCACCCGTGCACGTCGAGGTGCTGACGCCGATCGACGAGGAACCGTCCGAAGATTTGGCGGACGATGATCAACCGATCACGATGGTACCAAAGATCATTCAGACCGCCCCCAGCCCGTCCACCGAGCAGCCCGTCACGTCGAATATCACCTCCACGACCACCATCAATGACGATCGCAAGCAGCCGCAGTCGAACGGTAGCGCAAAGGACACAGACAAGGAAGTGAGCCAGATGGAGTCCGTTCTGTAACCTGCACCGGGGTTTCCGGGAAAAAGGACACAGCGAAAGGGGCGAATGTTGCAGGTTGGAACAAACAGAGCGCGCGATGGAGACTGTCGATGGTTGGGCGAAGATAATATCCCCGATAAGGATCATATTTACTATTCGTCGGTAGTCGGTACGCAGACTCACCCTCAGCCAGTTGCTCCACCTGCTTACACCAAAAGGTACGACGGTGGTACGAGAAAAAGCGAGTGTTTTAGGCGAAGAGTGTAACCGTTATCAGCTCCAATGTTTCAACTAGCTAGTGTGTTAGGTTTATCTAGTTATATCGTATCGTGGAAAGATTTGTTTTGATTATGTTATTTTTAATTGAAACAAAACGAGTTTTTATCGCAACGCGGAAGTAAAGCAAACAAAAAAAAAAAAAACAAAACAAAAAAAAGAAGGCAGAGTTAGAACGCAACGGAACGGAATTTGCAGTGCAAAGAAAAACATGGTGTAAAAACACAACAAGAAAAAGCGAGAGAGAGAGAGAAACAAAGAGAGAAACGTGAAATACTAGGTATGATAGGAACATAATCGAGAACAAAGCAAGAAAAAGAAAACATACAAAAAACAAAGATGAAACCTTTAGTGTCATAGTAAGAAGAGAACGAAAGAAGCGAATGAATGTGTTAGAATGTGTGCGTCGTGTGCAAAGCATATATAGGTGTAACAAAAAAAAAAACGAGGAAAAAACGCGACAAAGAGCCACATGTGTTGGTGGTATGACGCCAGTAGGACGGCCGTATGACTATTTTATTTTCCCGTTGTTTAAACGTTTGTTTTATTATTCCCTTCCCACTACCCCACCCTCCAAACATACCCCTCCCCACTCTTCACTTTATTAGTTAAACATTCGGTAGACAAGCATTGTTGTTTTTGTTACGCACCACGCAAGCCACTACGATCAGTGCATGCGTGTGAGTGTTTGCGCGATCGTCGTACTTAGTTCTCAGTTAGGATCTGTTCTTTTAAGATTTCAAAGTCATATCCAAGCCATTTTGCTTAATGCTGTAAACAAACCATCCGGTACTCAGTACTTAGGCGTTTGTACGTTTGAAGACGCTTGAAGAGGCGTAGATAAATGATAATAGCTCATATACATATATACACACACACACACACACACAGACGCAAGCCGATGTTGAACAAATCCACTACCACACTTTGCTTTTCCCAGTTAGTGGAAAGCCCGCTAAAAACGTAAACAGCAGGTACGCCTAGGTAGTGTACGCTTTGGGGGAAGTTTAAGGAAGACGAACGCCAGCCAACCTCTATTTACTAATGAAGCTCACCATACATCATACACCATATAAACATGCAGAGAGAGAGAGAGAGATATATATGTTGTAGATGACAGGTGTGTGGGCACAGGCACAATGGAAAGGGAAAAAGATGGAAAGTAAACTAAGAGATTGTACTACGATGAGGTAAATGCAAGTAAAATGAAAACGCCAGCCAGCCAGCCATAACTCCTAAACAAAGTCCTATTGAGGTAGCGTTGCAAAATGTGTAATAAAACAAAAAAAAAACATATAAAAAACACACACAAACATACGAAAGAGTATTAGCTTCTTATGAGTTGTACATACATAGGGATGAACACGGAAATGGTGGTAAGAATCGTAGCATCTTGCGCGCTCAGTGGTGGTGTGCCGCCCGGGTGTTTTACGTTTAAGTCTAGTCGTAACAGGGCGCAATGATGAGTCCTGCCTGTTGTTGCATACGATGCGATGGCCATATTAGCTTACACAAGGCTGCAGGGAGAAGGGAAAAGGGGGAAGAAGGCTAGCACGCTAGCATATATTAGACGAAAGAAGGAGAGGAAAAAAACGCAAAAGAGCAAACAAACTATACATACACACTGTGTACTCTAGGAATCAATAACAGGAGACTTACAAATCGAAGGTGAATGTGCGCACTAGTGGTGAAAATGGTGAAAATGGAAAGAGTGGGCCAACCGAACCAGTTGTTGTAGGCTGATATACATACATGTAATAGAACCAATGGTTGCTTAGCTGCTAACAAAAAGGAAGGCATGCATCCTTTCCTCAATAAAGCCGGTTTCTTTTCTCTATTTCTCTCTCTCAAACACACACAGCCACAGACACACTATACTATTATGTACTGCAACACTCCATCACACGTAACCGCCGGCCGATACATTAAAAAAAACGAGCTTTTGCTTCACGAACAATCTGCAGTTGCATTCTATATATACACAAACGCAAAGGAGAAACCCCCCGAACGCTAACCAGCGTGGCACGGCTAGAATGAGGAAGGGATATGTTTTGTTTATTGTGGCGCGCTTAGAGCCGAAGGAAAGATCCCGATGGTTAAAGGGGTTTGAGCAGCAATCTTTTGAGTGATCGTGATCGTGGAAATCAAATCAGCGGTAGCGGTTTAAACTTTTTTGACTATTACACTAGTTTTAAACACTAGTACTAAGACCTATGGTTAAGGAAAACAAAAAACTCTTTCGTGGACATGCTGGCACTGTACGAAACGTGCGCCAAAATTTCTTTTATTGGGAGCTTTCTCCTGGGGAAAATAACAACACAACAGTGTGTGTGCCACTGTTTAAGCTAGAGTTAAATATTTTAACATAATCTTTACTGCAAATCGTTCGAACGGTGGTATTGAGGTCTTCGATTCATCTTTAAATCTTGTAACAATTCCCACGATTAAATGGTTTTCAACGTTTCAAACGAACACACTTCAACACTTCAAAACTTGAAACATATCAGAGTAATAACACGGTTGGTAAAATGCTCACACATCATTTTGGAAGGGGTGTTTACACCAAACAGTGAGGATGTAATTTTTGTACGCCCTAGTAATGGGTTTTCTCTAGCCATTTTTTATAATTGATAAGTACGTAACGTTAAGGTGATCCTACTCCTCAGATCACTTTTATCCGGCTGGTGTGTGGAAGCAGCGACAGCAAGCCATAATGTTTCGATTCGGTTTTGTATGTTTTATCAAACTATTTCAAAAATTAAAAAAAATACCTTTCCATTTTCTCGCCGTCGCAAAAGATTGATGCTCAAACCGAACAGCCTGCAGCATAAGATCAGTCGGCTTCTTCTCTGTCGTTTAATAGTAAATTACAAGCCTATTTTCCTCGCCGAGGCTTTACCGGTGAAGCCAGTACAAGTATGGGGGCGGGGAAGTAACACAACAAAACAAACAAAACAGTGTTAACTAAAAGGATATAAAGGAAGGAGGACACATTACTGTGTCTGCCAGGTGTTGTGGTGTGCCATGGCGAACGCAGGAGAAGAGACAAACAATGTTATTTGAAATAAAGTTGATTATAAATGCAAATGCCAAGCGGTCATAATAACGTATGTCGTGTTAAATTATGTGAAAGAAACGAAATTTAAAATAATATCAAATAAACACTCATAATACACAATAAAAACCGCAACATTATTCACTATTGTCTGTTGAATTTCATCACAGTAGGATTAACGGAAAGTTTAAATTATCGTGACAGCACGATTGCATACTTTTAGGCGTTTTCAGCGTGCATGAGTTTTGAAAGTTCAAAATCACGATCAATTCGGTTTAAGACATGATAACCTGTGATGTTTGAGTAAAATGATTGCTGTGAATCAAAGTATTACTAAATACCAACTAATTGTGCATACAAATTAGTAAAACAAATTTTCAAAATTCCAATACTGGTTCAATGGAATGACAACAGATTACACGCGGCAATCGCTCGTGATCATTTCGTTCGCTTGCCCCGGCGATAGACCTGCTCGGAAGGTCAGTAAATAGGGCGCAAGCACTTTTGGGTGCAATGTTTACACACCCCACAGCACACAGCTGATCGTGGCTGCATTTAAGGCACGGCAGGATCTTTTAACCTTTCGCGATAAGATAATGCCGCACACAAGATATTTTATTGTTGTGTGCGTTAGTGATGGGTGGTAATGCGGAGCGGTGTCATGAGACATGGGTACGAGTATGTAATTTTCTTAAACTCAACCTCCATAACCCCCTCCTGCACGATTACACCACCCACAGGGACTCCGATACCGATTCCAACTGAAAAGAAAGTCTCGAATCGTTTCGATTCCCGTAGAACAACCCTATTTTACCCATCACTAGTGTGCAAGCTGTCGCCAGTTGGTGCAGGTTCGTGGTATTTTGCGTTCTGCTTCGAACGTGCAAAGTGTTTTATGATCTTGTTTTGCCACCCGCCGGCGAGCCTTACGGTAGAATTAACCTAGTTCTCGCCGAGAACAGAATTGAAACGGACCGTTGTGTAAAATGTCCCCGGCGTCGACAGTTTCTGTGCTTTGTTGACGCTTTTTTTTAGTTATTATCGCCCGGGAACTGGAGGGCTTTGACCTTTTCTTCCCAAACTCTTGGATTCGATTATGCGCACATGCGTTGTTTTTGCTATTTTTCTTTTCCCTTGAATCCACTCCACTCCACTCATGGCCAACTTGTTGCTGCTGGAACGGCAACTCGCTGCTCTAGCTGAGCGTGAAAGTGCAGCACCAAGCAGATCGAAGCCGGCCGCGAAACTGTGACCGGAGATGATGACGATCGCACATTTGCTGGTCGCGCATCGAACGCATCGGCCTCAGGTAGCGTAGGTGACGTACGGACTCTTTCCAGGATTGAATCGGCCCGGGGAGCAAAAAAGGAACAACTCAAACCTACTCTAGAGTAGCTACGGCTGGCCGTAAGCCACACCAGCGATGGCAAACGCAGACAAATAACAACACGAACACAACCGTAACAACAACAAAAACGTAACGGGCTGAGAAGCGCAAAGTGAACGTGTCGAAATTTATTGCGTCGAATTTTTATTGCTCCATCACTGGCGGCTAAACCAACCCTTCTTACGACCTAGGTAAGTTGTTTGTTGAAAGCAGAAACGAAACCAACAAAAAATCCTTTAAAATCTGACTCCTGCTGAACCCTGCCAGACCTCAACGCATCGCCCTACCTGCCCCATCTTAGCTAGCGTTTCCTTCGCGTGAGATGAAGTTGCTTCAAAACAGGAGATAAAAGTGAACAGGGCAACAAAAAAAAAAACTATTGCCTTCCTCTTCGCCTTCCATTACACGACGGAACTGCTCCACCACACTCGTAGATCAAAACGGTTTGCAAAAAATAAACCGCTTTTCGCGTACCGGTCCCAAGTCATGGCCGGTCATGAACGGACACTGTCATGGCGGCGTTACGTAACACCAACCGGGCCAATTCAGGCTTTGGGAGTTCACTACACACAGCCACACACACACACTCTGGAGGTAGAGATTGTTTTACTATTGATTTACTTTTGCTATTAAAAAAAATACCACCAACCTTGCACAGGTTTTTGGAATGGGCCGGAACGAACATCGCGCACCTAATGACCGGTGGTGGATTGGGGCGATTGGCGAATTGGTTCGGCCTTTTCCGATCGATCCGCCGCGCTCGTTCCAAACCTGATCGATGATGGTGGTACCGATCTGCTGCGCCCCTTTGATTGGAGGTGCACGCTGCGGCGTGCAAGCAAACGAGGATAACCGCTAATAACTGTTGCAAACTGAGGCGCATTACCTTGACGAGGACGTACACATTTTGGCACACCTTCACCAAATTTAAGCGATGACGTTGAGCTGAGAGCCTACGACCGGGCACGACTTTTGCTTTTTCGGGCCGGGTTGAGCGAGCAATGAACGTGCAGGTTAATTAGAAGAAGTAAAGTGATCGCGGAGAGTGCCGTAGAGCGTGATCATGACATGTTAATAACTCAATGCAGGTCAATTGTGTTAAATCATTTATAGGAGCATATTCCCGCAGGTCTTTTTTCGCAAATTGATTGACGTTTATTTAAGAATCTGACTAAATGAAATTAATCATATAATATTTAGTACATTTTAGTACAACTGCAAGAAGTGCAGGGACAATTTTATTCACACTATTTTTCTGTTTAGACGTTTATGTGTTAAAATGCTATTTGTTTTCAGCAATTTTTTTTTTACAGGGTTTCCAAATACTCAAGGTAGAATCTTCCAATAACTTGTACTAACCACAACTAGATATATTTTATATATTTTTCCAAAGAAAAATCGTATATTAGGCTGAAAGTTTTGCGATCTTCACTCGAGGACTAGAAAACGGTTTAACTTATGTTTAGAAATTACATTTTTCAAACACTTTTTTATCATGACACTGCTTCTAGACGACCAACTTTTGTACCGCGAAAAATTGTCTCCGAGCTCTTTGTTCTAAAAAAAAACATCAAATTTTAGAACAAAATCAGGGGCAACCGTGATTGTCGCTGGTTTGTAAGTTTTTCACAGATACTTAGAGCTACCGTTTCGCGATGAAACGATCGAAGTTAGTCATATTTTTGTGCTAAAACTTAGACGGTTTGACAGATGAAAAGTTTCACCAACATTTAAGAATCTGGAGAACATTGGAGAAGAACATTGGAGTATTGCTGCCCGATCTGGTGCCCGCTTGGCGTTGGTGACATCAATCGCCTCGAAGCCATTCAACGGAGACTCACCAGGTACGCGGTTCGACTCCTTCCATGGCAATCCCACCACGCTCGGCCCTCCTACCATCAGCGGTGTCTGCTTCTCGGACTTGAACCACTCAGCTCTCGACGTAAAAACGCCCAATGCCTTTTCATATTCCGGCTCCTTAACGGAGAGATCGATTCCCCGGCATTACTAGCCAGCATCAATTTGTTCGCTCCCTGTCGGATTCTTAGATCCAATTTCCATCTCCGTGTACCGCGTACCCGCAACAACCATAGCCAGGGACACCCTATTATACGTATGTCCCTCGAGTTCAATGAAGTGTTAGATTTGTTCGATTTTAGTATGTCTACTTCCATGTTCAAGGAGAAATTGCGTCTACGTCACATTTAATGTTTGCTTATAACTAGAGGTTTATTTATATGCTCCTTAATTTAATTATAAGGTTGCCGATTAGACACGATGGTCCGTCGGTTATATATGAAAATAAATAAATAAATAAATAAAATTTGTCTCGGAATATTTTGTGGGTCGTTTAGAAGCAGTGTAATTTTTAAATACCTTCATTTCTACTTTAGATTTATACGATTTGAGTTTGTAGAACAATTATTATCAGCTTATGAGAACTGGTGAAAACGGGTCTTGTTTTAGTACATACTACAAAAATCAAAACAATTGCCATGTGTGCTATTGAAATAAACCTACAGTTAAATTTCCGAAAGGAATCAAAGAATTACCCATCAGTTTTAGTACATATTTGCATGTTTGTTTTTATTTAAGCAAAAGGCAACAGGAAAAGCTAGCTTAATTTGGTAAAAACAAACTTGCAGATAGTAAATCTAGACTGTTTGCCAGAAGATGGCTCATATTGGCAGGCAAAATAATAATGCTCGCATAACCAATTCGCAAACCAAGACAACTCCAAGAAATTTGGCAGTGCCAAAGCGATTGTAACACGAACAAGCCTCCCACAAATTTCATGTTTCTTCAAGTAAGTCTCAATTCCGCCCAAAAGAATCATCTCGCTCTGTCCGTGTGCTTTGAGCTGACATCGCCACCGATTAGTAATCGACGTACGATCAGCGCGGTAAACATATTTTGCCGTTGGAGTGGCTTCTTATCTGTCCGTTCTAATACACCGTACCATGATCATCCCCGGCCTGTGTTTGTATGGTGCCGATCGTTGTTGTTTATTTATGATTTCCTTCCATCACCGAGCATCCCCGGACTGGTGATAAGATTGCTGGCAGAGACGGCTAACCTACTCGTGTCCACTCGTTATTAGGCCGTGCGGAATGATTCCATCCTGCGTTTAAGCGCCTCAGAGCTTCATTTTTGGACTCACTCGGTCTTCACCGGTTCACTTCCGCCACGATCCGATTCGAACGGGAAGCTTCGACCGAATTTATTGGAACGATCGTGCACATTGCGGCATCTCGCCGGAGGGGAGATAAGGCCGCCAGGATGCCAGCACAGAACGCACAAGAAAAGCTGGTGGTGCTGGTCAGCTGACCCGATTCGTCGATGCGGAAAGATCGCCCCGGTTAGTGATAATGGGCAGATAGTTCCGAATCGGACGGCGTTAGGCAAGGTGCTCGTTATCACCCCAAAGGAGTAGTGTTGACCGTTTGACAATGCAGCGTGTGCGCCACAGTAACCGCGCACTGGCAGCGTTGTCCGTCCCGTTTGTTTGTGCAACTGAGCTGATGTTGATGATGAGACCTCCCCCTGAGCGCCTACAAGCGGGGTGTATTTCCTTAGCTGGTCGCTAGGTATTTTACTTTCATTTTTGTTTGCTTTCCCTGCCCATAAATCATAACACAGGTGGTACAGGAGATGCAGGACGGCCACAGGACGGCGCTAGTGACGTACGGGCCCGTTCGTGCTATCAGCAGGCTGCTTTTATGAACTTGACATAGACGGTTGGCAATGATACGGAGATCAAAATCTTTGTGTTCCGCCCGCAATCTCGCCCGCTAATTAGTTGCAGTTTAACTGGCGCGACACGTTGTCACATGCCATTGGCAGGGTGTGCGATGGTATGAAAAAGCTTTTAGTACTACGTCTGTTAGTAGTGCGGAATCATTTTCTTCGTTTTTCCTTCCAGTCCTTTGTTACTTCGCTCGTAACTGAGCTATAACGATGTAGTCGGCCAAGGCCAGCCTTAGGCGCTGATGAGAACGATCTGTGATTAATTGGTTAACCCATAGTAGGGCAGTCGGTTCTGCGCAACAGGAAGCGCGATCTATTTCAATGAACCAAGACGGGCATGTTGTGAGGAATTATAAATTAAGAATAATACGTAAAAAACAAAATTTCGTGTGCAAAATACGATCATGCGATTCGATAATACTATAGAATATAAAGATCGCTATATTCATTCATCAACATTATACTTATTAGTCAAAACAGAAATGCTTCTAACCTAATTACTGAATCTTTAACCAAAGTCACAGGGAAACGGTGGACAAATATCATGCAAAATGTCAGGAATACATGTATAAAATCTCTGGAATTAGTGTGTTTAGCATAGTTTTGTTATCTCGATTAAAGCAAGTAAATTCTGTCAAACTTGATCATGCAATAGTATAATAATTGCTTTTTCAACGTATGAATTATGGAATTACTGCGATGTTGTTATTGCCAACAAATTATTTGACTAGATTTCGTGCTGTACCTATTAGCATAAACAAATAAAAAAAATAGCATGACGATCAAGGAGCATGCGATCGATCAGATAGTATATTTTACAATACATTAACCTTTATCAGGAGCATTTTTAATGAAATTACAATCAGAATTCATTGAGTTGTAAACTAGTTCAATGGTCCAAAGCCGCACGCCCCCTCACCCCCAACCCCCCCCCCCCCCCCC